>PVKS010032114.1:0-22837 GCA_004027875.1 Aplodontia rufa
CAGCATCTATTGTTGTTTATTTTCTTCATCTTTGCCATTCTGACTGGTGTAAGGTGATATCTTAATGTGATTTTCATTTGCATTTCTCTGATTACTAATAATTTAGAGCACTTTCTCATGTATTCATTGGCTTGATCAATGTCCTCTGGTGAGAAGTCTCTGTTTAGCTCTTTGGCCCATTTATCAATTGGGCTGTTGGTGATTTTGTAGTTGACATTTTTGAGTATTTTATAGATTCTGGATATGAGACCCTTGTCTGAGGAATCATAGTCCATGATGCTCTCCATTTCTGTAGGAAACCTCTTGATTCTTTTGATTGTTTCCTTGGCAGTACAAAAGCTTTTTAGCTTTATGAAATCCCATTCACTGATTTTTGACTTTACTTCCTTCACTTTCAGAGACCTGTTGAGAAAGTCTTTGCCTACTCCTAAATGTTGGATTCATTTTGACTGATCAAAATGAACAGAAATTTCAAGTATTGTTTCCAGATGGGAGCATTTAAGAGCAGGGTTTGCCTGATCACTTCCACTGCATAAGGGAACCCTAAACATTGTGGCGAGAGGAATAAATCATAAGAGGATGAAATCCTTATCAGTCTGAATCCCTAAAAAAATATGAAGCAAGTATCATTGGGCACGTAGTATGAACAAGGAATTTTGGTTTGTTACCATAGCATAAGATAGTTTATTCTTACTAATACCCCAAGTAAAGCCACAATAAACCTATTTATAAGCACTTGGCAACCTTTCCTCCACCACTCCTCACTCTAGAAAGGACAGTGTAAGTAGTGAATATTCCTTACCCCATAATGAAGTATAGTACTAAGTAGTGTGTCTAAAGATTAAAAATTAATCCTTTTGGGGGGTGCACCAGGGATTGAATTTGTCAATAGACATGAATTCTATAATCAGGGTCATTTAACCACTAAGTCACATTCCCAGCCTTATTTATTTATTTATTTATTTATTTATTTATTTTGAGACAGAGGTGTCACTAAGTTGTTTAGGGCTTTGCTAAGTTGCTGAGGTTGGCCTTGTATTTGCAGTCCTCCTCCTTCAATCTCCCAAATTGCTGGGATTACAGGTGTGAGCCACCATGCCCAGCAGATTAAGTCATCTTTAAAAGATGAGGGAATTTACACTGATATATGACAGAATTGAAGCACTGATCCTGGAATCCTGATCTTTAGACAAGCTTACCTTGAGAAGCAACATAGGGAGCTTTCAAAATATCTTCTCAGTCATCACTGGACAATTTCAAATTTCTTAACAAAGTTTAAATAAAGAAAAAAATTGTAACAATAAAGGAGCCCTCTGAGTAATGGAGGAGAAAGTGAAAATAGAAAAATTTTAGTCTACAGAACTTTCAGTGACTAGGAAGCACCAAAAATGATTGCAAGCTGTCCCCTCATCTACAACAACAGAGAGGGCAACAATGCTCATGCAGGAGGGAAGAACGCCCTTATGAAATTATTGGCAAATGAGTGGCAGCCATTACCGCCTTTTATGGCTGAGCAAAAGTTTCCACTGCAGCCCACAGCAGAGGTTTATTTGTTCCAAGAAATGATGACCTATGCCAGGACACTGCTTCAGAGGGGAGGGCAGATTGGGTCCCACCGTGGAGGATCAGATCCAAAACACAATTTTATTGTCAGTTATGGCTACACAGATTCTTGACAATCCTCCCTTAGACTAGACTGGGAATGCAAGGATTGGTGTAAGAGAGCATGTTATAGAACTATTCAGTAGAATTCGGAATAAGCTGTGATAATAAGGTGCTGAAGTTTAAACAAATAAACATTCATTGGATTTTTTTTAATTTATTTTATTTTATTTTATTTTTGAGCAACCTTACAAGATTTTAACAAAATAATATAAAATGTGTATATATTCTGGATATTCATTGGATCTTTATGATATAGGCATTTATAATAACTACTTAGAAGTTAAGCCATGTCCTCCCAAACGGGAGAAACCAACATCAATAGAATGACATAAAAATTGAAGTCACAGTATGCCACACCAAAAATGCTTTATACCTTTAAGAACATGTTATATTTTTATGGTATTTTCTTTGAAGTCTAATTACCGTCCACATTCCAAGCATACACTCCAAGCAGTTCTAGACTTCTTTTCTTGTTGTTTTTGGTTCTTTTTAGATAATTATGATATTAGAATATTCAATGACATAATCATAAAAGCATGGCGTATAACTAGTTATAATTCAGTCCCCAGTATTTCCCCTTCCCCTTCCTTCCTTCCACTGCCTGTTCCTTTTTGATGTACATAACAATAGAATATACATTGACACAATTATGAAAGCTTGGAGAGTACACCTCGTTCTCAGTTCCCAAATTTCCCCTTCCCCACACTTGTTGAACTCCCTGTTCTTTTTAGATATACTTAACAATGGGATGAACACTGACATTATTATAAATGCATTCAGTCTAGGGAGACAATCAACAATGTAGCATACTCATTACCAGCACCCTTCGCCGAGAATCCAAATAATACTTACACAATCATTTAATTCTGGAAAATTCTCAATCTAAACATTTATATCATTTGTATAAACAAAATATAGAAGAATCAAGAGACTATGGTGTGGGAGACGTAGGGGTAATTCTGGTTTAAGAGCAAATTCATATTACATTGTTACTTTATATGCATTTATGGTTATAAAATAACTCCTTAATAAAAAAGATATTATTTTTAAAAAAGCATTCAGTATAACATATTCTAATTCAGCCCCAGTGTTTTCCTCCCCCATTCTCTTCCCTCCACTGATTTTTCAGTTATTTACCAATAGTGTTTTTAAATTTAGTGACTTGTTGATGAGATTCACTATGGTATGTCATAGATGAACACAGAAAAGTCTGATTCATTCTAAGAACTTTCCCTATCTCATTCCTCTTTCCTCCATTTCCTTCCCTGTTGTCTATATTTCTCCGATTGTTTCCTTATTTTGGTTTAACTTCCACATATCAGAGAGAACATCTGACCTTCGGATTTTTGAGAGTGGCTTTATTTGCCTTCAGCTCTAGACATCTTAACCTCCTCAGTCCGTGAGTTGCTTCAGAGATGTAACATCTAGAACAGTTTGTCCAGAAATTATCCCTGAGCTATGGCTCCCACCACAGCTCACAGGCAGCAGCCTGAATCTGCTTCACTTTAATCAGAAAAGATAGATGGAATGGAGCCCACTTAGTTCGTGGCTGCCAGCCCTCTCGTCTCCCTCCCACAGACACGCATACAGGAAACCTGGCAGCTCCCTCTCCCTTCCTGTCATTCTCACTAGGCTGAGGAGTAGGCAGATGCAGGAGGGAGGGGGAAGCAAAGGCTGCCAGAGTACTTGCCACATTCAGAGTTGCCACTACAGGCCTCCCCAGCACCCAGCACTCCTCAGGAGTTCTGCGGGTTCCAGGGAAGCTGATCTCGACCACTGAAGGGTGTCCCACCAGAAAGCAGGGCCCCCACAACCAGGGCTTGATTTGAAGCAACAAATAAAAAGAGGATTTTCTTTCCCCTGATCAAGTCCTCTTATCTTTAAAAGGGAGAATTTGAAATTAGGTAGCATTTTGCATTAAGATCAGAAAATCTCCCTGAAGAGAGATAAGGGAGGGAAACGCAGGCAAAGAGGGAGTAAGAGAAGCAAAGGAGAATATGAATTAAGTACTGATGAACTTTCTCAGAGTCTCCATTGGAAGAACCCCATTGTGGAGCAGTGACACACGCCTGGGCAGGCAGGTTTAATTGGCAAGACAACAGACAAACTTGGGATCATGGTCTACTTCCCCTACTAATAAATGTCCCAAATGCTCCCAGCACAAGCTGTCAAAACGAATCTAGCTCTCCTCTGACTATTGTTGATAGGTGATAACACTCAACTCAACCAAACAAATTATGAGGCTGCTATATCAATGTAACCTTCATTCTCCAACAATCAAAAATGTCAGGAAAAATCTAGAACAGAATCTTCACCCTCAAACATACACTCTTAAGAGAGGGGATACAACCCTTGGCAAAGTGACACAAGCTTGATGTGCCGTTCGAAGTTCTCACCTGGAACTTCAGAACTGCCTGCTTTCATTTGTTCATTCACATGTTCCTTATGCAGATACACTATGCTTGACATAGTGGCTAATAAGACGAATGTGCACCCTGCACTTGTAGAGTTTATAGCACAGCAAGAAAAAAATGACAAACTACTAGGCAATTGCGATACAATGTGATATGAAAATAGGTTCCTAGTGCAGCCTCAAACAAAGCCATAGCATCGTTCCAGACAAAAAGTGGAAGCAACCCAAATGTCCATCAGCTGAAGAATCAATTAACACCAGTGTTCCCATACACAGGAATATCGCTCAGCCACAGAAAGGAATGAAGTACTGATGCATGCTTACTACATATAAAAGAAGGCACACACAAAAAGCCACATATTGTATGATTCAATTTATAGGAAATGCCAAGAATAGGAAAATCCATAGAGATAGAAAGCAAATTAGTGGCTGCCAGGAGGGATAAGGAGATTGGGCACTGACTGCCAACAGCAATGAGGTTTCTTTTGAGGGTGATAAAAATGTTCTCCAATTAGATAATGATAATTGTTGCACAATTTTGTAAATATACTAAAGTCACTGAATTGACCATTTTAAAAAGGGTGAATGTTAAGATTTGTGAGTTATATCTCAAAAAAACTGATTTAAAGGAGAATAACCACAAAGGCATTGGAGCAGTGAAGAAGCACCCACGTGGCCTGTACTGCATCAGCTTTCTACATGAGACTACATGTGATGTGGGAGGAGCAACAGCTTCAGAATAGGAGTGCCCATTACTTGGCTTCTCATAGCCATCTTACCTAACCTGCAAAGTAAGATTCATGCAATGTTGTGATGCAATTTAGAAACATGTGTAAGGAACGTGTTGCAGAGTAGGTTTAAATAAACCACTGCCCAACAGTATTAGAGAATATTTTATACTGGAATGTTCACAATAAGGATGACACTGCTCTATCCCACTAGGTTATGAAAACAGTTCCCACTGTGTGGTGTCTGCTTACTGGATTGCCATGTCACCAAAATTAAAAGCAGAATGACAATAGAAGAGGAGGTACAGTGGAGTCTATGAAGCAGGGGGGCCTCCTCACCACCACATGGCAGCTTAGAACTTCATTTCTTCCTTATTTATGTGTCTTAGTCCATTCCAGAGACCCCATAACTTAAACCCCACTGTGATTTTTAAGTTTTGTGGTCTTCTTCCTATACTTAATAGATTTGATATTTTGGCAAATTCACTAGAAATCATATCTAAAAAACTAAACAACTCATAGCTACTTCATATTGGAAAAACATAGATCAATTTGAATAAGGACCCTAAGTGTATTTCAATTGTTAGATTCAACAGATAAATGGATTTTGCTTTAAAATAGAGAATATGTAACAAGGGAAAATATGTTTATAGTTTACTACTTATAGTGTCCTAAATTTTGCATTATGCATCTAGAAAGTCAACTTAAAATAATAATTTCATTTGATACCTCCTTAAGGAAAATATGTTCATCACAGGCAAAAGCACAATTTGAAGTACACAACACACTAAATACATACTGCAATGGAAATGCTTACATAACAGACTAGCACCTGGCCAAGAAATTGAAACACCTGTTGTATGGGCTGTTCTTTCCTACTAAGGATGAGACATCCAACGCTCTCTATGATCTGCCTCCTGCATATCTTGCCAACATCATCTCTTCTGTCACCACTTCATACTGGTCTGTCATCAAACTGAACTGTATGGAGTTCTCAAACTGGGCCATGTCCTTTATTTCTTCTGTGCACCCATTAATGCTCTTCCCTTGCCTGGATCTCTTTCCCCCTTTCTCTGGTTAGCTCTTATACAGCATGTATGATTCAGCTCTAGAGTCATCTATTTCAGGAAGCTTTCCTCACCTTGCCCAGTCCCACCACTCAGTGGGGGAGAGTGTCCCCTCACACATCCTTATCTAGGAACCTGTCACACTGTGTAATAGTGCTAGTTTTGTTTTTTGTTTTTTTTTTTTTTTGTCTTCTATTCTAGACTGATAATTCCTATCAGGTGGATCTATGGCTTTCACCTCTGTATTGTTATCTCCTAATACAGTGTCAAGCACTAACTAAAGGCTGAGTGAATGAGTGAATGAATGAACTCATTAATTTGGTCATAATTCATTCTGCATTTCATTGAAACAATTTAAATTTGTACCTACTTGCCAAATTTCCTAAAAACTTTAAAACTTAGAAGTCAAATGATCACATTTGGTGAAAAAACACCATTAACATTATTTAAATAAAGACAAAGTTAATCCAACTCATACTTAATGATATGAATAATTGTTGTAGTGTCATAAGTTCACTGAGCATAAAAGTCAGACAGTTAACATAAATGAATACAAATAACATTGCCTTTATTTAAGCAAAGAAAATTATTCTTGGAACCCACTGAAGGATGAAAGAAAAGAAACTGGGCAGAGAAGGAGGCTACTCTGGACAATTCCTTAATTAGGAACTAGAATTGATTCTGAAGTAGAAGTAGTTAATACCCTGCCCTTTCAGGGGCTAAAAGCCACAAAATGTCCTTATGTTATCCAGTGGTTAGTTCACTCATCCAACTACTTGCCTAAGGAGAGAATTGGAAGAAATAGGTCATTATTCTAAATCTCTGTCCTCTCTCATTCCTTGCCTCCACTAGTGTTTTTAAGCAAAAGCTGGAGATTTCCCAGACAGTGTTCAATTGTTCTCAGGTAGCATTTGAGAATCAAGAGTGGGATAAGTAACTAGCTCCTTTGATTTCCTAACAAGTGGATTAACCTTGTTCGTTTTCTTTTGCTATAACTATATGCCATAGATAAATTATAAGAGATAAAAATTTAATCTAGCTCACAATTCTGGAAGCAGGGTGGCCCAAAGCAAAGCCATCTTGTCTATTAAGGGCCTTCTAACTGGTAGGAACTCTGCAGATTCCCAAAGCAAACAGGACATCATGTGATGAGTGAGGTATGCACTAGAGATATGGTTTTTATAACAGACAGGCTCTTGAGATAACCCATTTATCACTGTAAATTAATCCACTTACAAAAACTGAACTCTAATGACCTAATTACCCCCTAAAACTCCCACCTTGAAATTCCTCACAGTAGGGATTGAATTTCAACATGTGTTTTGGTGGGGACATTCAAGCCCTAGCCACCCCTCAACTAGATAATCATAGAGCAACTGAGTCATGGAAATCCTGTTCTGAAAGAAAGCCATGTCATCTGATCACCTGAGAAAGATATCACAAATCATGAGGAAAATCAGAACATTATTTTTCTCTATTCTGATTATTTTTCTTTCCCTCCATGATAAAGATCAAGGTCATATGCTAATACATGTGTCCTTCATGTATTATAATCCCAAAGTTGGTTATTAACATTAATCAGCAGATACATAGCAACTTGTTCAAGATCACCTTCTAAGCACTAGCTGCTTCCCAAGTATGAAGCAAAAATGAATGTTGGACCACAGATCCCTTAAAGAAAGAAAGGAATATAATAGAAGTTAGAGGCTTTGGCTTTTCCAACAACAATTTTAAAAATTGCTCACTGAATTCCTGGAAGGCTCAAGTGAACAAGTTTTAAAAGGTGGAAGAGAAGCAGAAAAAATGGGAGAAAGCAAAAAGAACTAACTGGACCTTCTCTCCCTGCAATTAGGATTAACAAACAGGTGCCAACCTGCAACACTATAGTCCTTTCTAGAGGCTATTTTATGCACACTCACTGGTTGGCCAAAAACTAGTGTTACTTTCTGAAAAAGATGGTCATTAAAACAAACAAAATCAACAGATTTATTCTGTGTTCAATAATACCTATAATGTAATTCAATTAGGCTTAACTAATTTTTTCATACTTCAATTAGATTCCAAACTTTGCCAACTTGTTGAAATATAAATTTAATAATTATATTTTAATAATGATTAAATTCTGTCCAGCATATTAATTGCAATTTTTCCATTTTTCCTATTAGCATGAGACAGGCATTCTATTTAGTTCATTCAAATTATTTTTAAATTAGCTTTATGCAGGCTTGGTATTTGGGGTACAATTTCGACTCCTACACATATTAATTCATTTGGGATCCAATTAAATTATTTTGATATTCCAAATGCTGAGCTCCTACTCACTTTTCCCTTCCCAGTTCCTATAATCTCATATTTACACCTACTTTGCAAAAAAGGGAGTGAGATCAATTAAATAAGGTGACAGAAGTGTAGTCTAATGAATCTGGTCTGTTCCTGACATTTCACTATATATGATCTAACACTCATCATCAGTCCATTTATGTTTCTGTTTCCTCATCTGATTAAAAAAATACTGTTATCATGGGTCTTATCACTGATTTAAGTCAAAAGGAAAGCACTTGGAATGTCTTATTAACCTAGAAACTCTTTCAGAGCCTGCTCAGTCTTTAGATCACAACTGCTGGATTTTACCTCCTTATCTGATTTTCTAGACAGCAGAACAGAAAGGTCTGTTTTGCTTGCTTGGTTTGCTTTCTAAAACAAGTAAGCAGCTCCCTAGAGAGACCTACTCATAACAAGTCTTATTAAATAGGGTTTCGAAAGTAAGTTGTACTCAATTAGGCACAGAGAGCACTGACTTTTCTTTTGCTTTGCAAACACCAACACAAAAAGTCCACTAAACAATAGAGAAAGCTGACACACTGGTTAAGAGATGTTCCTGAAAAACATGCCAGATTCACATTCTCCTGTTCAAGCTCCACATTTTACATTTGCATATTAAAGATTCCAAGAAATATTGCATTTTAAAAAAGTCACATTTAACTTTGATGTACAACACTATTTCCAAATTTATTGGTTTACAAAAACATCTTACATGAAGTAAGAAATAACATCCTGAAGAACAAACTTTGAGAAACCTTATCATGAAACAGAGATGAACTCTACCACTGGGAATCTGGGCCTTTGTTGGTAGTTTCAGATGAGTAATACATATTTTATATGTTCCTCTTTTCACCCCAAAAGGATTGTTCTTTAATATCATTTTACAAAAGTGGTAAGTGGTTTTCAAACCCTTTTAAAATTGAAAATAGGGAAAAAAGATGAAAAACCATCATTCTACCTATTAGAAAAAACACCTAACTTAGCATTTTTATCAGTGTGTGTGTAGAAATTTTCTTAACCTCATAAAGTATAAAAAATATTCATCAGAAATTTGTAGCAAATGGGTTGGGCATTTAGCTCAGTGGCAGAGCACTTGCCTGGCATGTGCAAGGCCCCGAGTTGGGTTCTCAGCCCTGAAAAAAAAAAAAGAAATTTGTAGCAAAAATTACAATCTAAAGTTAAGTTTTTCAGATATTCTTTTAGAAAAAGGCACAAAACATGTTCTCTTACTAAAGATATACTAGTGAAAATTATACTAAAAGTTTCTAGCCAATTCAATAGGAAAAGAAAAGATAGAAAAAAAAGTTAGAAGAGGACACAAAACTGTCACTGCTGAGGAATAAGATTCCCCATATGTTAAAAAAAAAATCAATAAATCTAACTAGTGACCTATTTTAAAAATTAGCTAGTGATAAAAGGAAGCAAGGAGGTAAGATTAAAAACAAAGATCTACACATCAATCACAAAAATTAGGAAATATAGTACAAAATGAAACTATTCACCATAGAAACAAATTTTAAAATACTTAAGAATTTTAAAACCAAAGTATTTAAACCTCTCATGAAAAGAAATAATAAAACTTTGCTGTGTGGTATTAAAAAAACTTAAATACTGTGAAAATTAATATTCCTAGTTAGGAAGACAATACTGTAGAGTTGTCAACATTTTACAAATAAAGTTATAAATTAATGACAATTACAATCAATATCTCAACAGGATTTTTCAGGTAGTCATATGTCCATTCTAAAACTCAGTTAAAATGTTTAACTTGCGAGCAGTCAAGAAATTTAAAATGAGAGGGATCAAAAATATAGATGTTTTCTTGCCAAATATCAAGATATATATTATAACTATGGTGAATAGTATATTCCTAAAAGGGTTATAAATTAAAAATAACTAAATACAGAGTCAAAACCCATAAATGTATTTAAAATACATTCCAAATTTTTTATAAAATAGATTCAGCATTCAAACCAGTTCAGGAAAGACAAATACATGATATAATTGTCTATATGGGGGCAAATCTAAAATTCTGCTTTACAGAATACACAAAAAGCTAATTTCAAATAATTATAAACATGAAGAAAATTGAGAAAATTGCAAAATATCTAAATATAGAATATTATAATATTTAAGTATACAATAGAACTTCTCTAAATCAGATACAAAGTAAAAACTGTAAAAGAAGTTAACAGCCAGGTGCTATGGCGTACATCTGTAAATCCAGCAACTTGGGATAATCTGGGCAATTTAGAGAAACACTACCTCAAAATAAAAATTAAAAAGGACTGGGGATGTAATTCAATGGCAGAGTACTCCTTGGGATCAATTGTCAGCACTAAAGAAAAAGAAAAAAAAAAGCTAACAAATTTTGGTGACATAAAAACTAAAATCTTGTACAAGAAATAAGACACTCTACACAGACAAAATTAAAAACAAGTAATTTACTGGAAGAAATATTTGCATCTTGAGAAAAGAAAAAAGCAACAAATAAACATCTAAAATAATTTCTATGAATTAAAACTTAGAAACAAACCAATAGGCTTTTAGGATAAAGAAAAAATTGGCAATTCACAGACAATGACACATACAGAGACAATAAGGATATAAAATTACAAGTAAGAAGAGTGCAAAAAAAGGAAAGGAGGAGGGAAGGAAAAGATTACACACAGAACCATTCAAACATAAATTAACAGATTAGCTAAAGTAATTCAAAAATAGTAGTAGAGGAAAGAGAAGGGGAAAAGCAAGGAATGATGGGAGAGAAAAGGGGATTTTTTTAAAAAAAGTAAAGTATATTTTGAACCTCTAAGATATTAAATAGATCCCATACAATCAATAAAAACTGAAAAAGTAAAAGTCATCATCATTAGGAGTTTACTAGAAAATAGGGACCAGGGCTTAGGGGGAGGTGAAGGAGAAGAGAAGTACTTGGGAGGGTTATTGGCCAAAATATATTGTCATATTTTGTGCATGTAAGAGTATACAAAAACAAAACCCATCATTATGTACAACTCTTAGGCACCAACAAAAAATGTGGAAAAAAATTACAAGCAAGGGTAAAAATAAGCTTATTACCCAAGATGTAATAATATGAATCCCAGCCATAATGTTGGGAAACAGCCAACTTTCAGAAAACACCTACAGTATCAAAATTATATAAATACATGCCCAAGTACACGCAGGGATGATATCAGGCACATTCTATGAATATGAAAGTGCATATAATTAAATATTTTCATAAAAATGTGGTCAGAAGAAGTAGGTGACCATAAAAAGAATTAGGAATAGCAGAAAGAGATTTGTCTATGGCATTTTGTTTCCCTTTGAGAATGTTTTTTATTATTTATGTAATTTAAAAGCAATATCAAAATATGAACAGTTCCCAATAAAGAAACCATTCAGCGTAGAATACCACACACAAAGAGAAGGATAAAAGTCTTTAAAGGCATTTTTTAAAGTTTTCCTACAAAGAAAGAAACCTAGGATTCATGTATTTTTTAACAGCATATCCATGGACGTTGCTAAAGAAAGAATTGCATGTTATGAAAGAAAAATCACCTAAAAACAAATATGTAATATGAAGCCAATTATATAATCATACAATCAAGCATAAGGACAAAATAAAAGCTTTCTTAAGCCACATAAGAACTGCCATGTAGTATTTCTTTAAAAACTCTAATAAAATATGAGAGAAATCAAGTGAAACAAATATGTGGGTACCAGGTGGCACTAACTTGAGACCATGTGGTGAGAGGCAATAAGGTGACTACAAAGCAAGCAGAGAAAACAATTCTATGCATTAGAAAGAAAGGCAGAGGTCTTCTAATAAATATACCTGTGAGCACAGATGAAATTAATTTCAAGTTTAGGTAAAATGTAAGATACAAACAATATTATGAATATCGTTTAAAAAACTTCTCAACAGAGGAAATTGAGCTAGCCAATGAACACATGAGAAAGTGCTCTAAATCACTGGTAAAGAGAAATGTAAATCAAAACTACACTAAGATTTCAACTCACTCCAGTCAGATTGGCAAAAATGAAGAATATAAACAATAACAGATGCTTGAGAGGTTGAAGGGAGATAGGAACACTAGCACACTGTCGGTGGAACTACAGACTGGTACAGCCACTCTGGAAAGCAGTGTGGAGAATCCTCAAAAAATTAGGGATGGATTGACCAAACATTCAGCTATCTATCATCTGGCTATTTTTCCACAGTTAGAATCAGCACATTACAGCGACACAGCAAAATCTATGTTCACAGAAGCACAATTTACAATAGCTAAAGTGTGGAACCAACCCAGATGCCACTCATTGGATGAATGGATCCAAAAACTGTTGTGTATGTGTATATATACATATACACATACATACATATATGCGCACATACATACATATATATACACATACATACACACATACATACCGTGTAATTCAACTCAGCAATGAGAAACAACAAAATTGCAGCCTTTGAAGGTAAATGGACAGCAATGGAAGAAATCATGCTGAGCAAACTTAGCCAAACCCAGAGAGTCAAGAGTTGAATGTTTTCCCTCATTTGAGGAGGCTGCAGCTAAACTCGGGCCTGTGTGAAAGGTAGTGAACCTCTTGTATTAGACACAGCAAAGGCATAGCAACACATAATCTAGGACCATCATAGAAATGTAGATGGGGGGCAGGGGGTGGGGATAGGTGGGGGATGGGATTGGGATGGAGAATAGAGAGGGATCTAGGGGGTAATTCTGATTTAAGAATATATGCATATTATATTGCTCCTTTATATGCATTTATGATTGTATAATAACTCAACTCCTTAGTAAAAAATTAAAAAGAAAAAAATAAAATAAAGATAAGAAAAGTAGTTTAAAAACAAAAAGCTTACAAGGTTTCTTTCAATATTAACAGTAGGAAATATTAAAGACATACACACATATGTCACACTGTATAGAGTAGCAGTGAGACTTGGTTCAAATATAAAGTAAACTAAAATATGGTATGACTATGAGAAGTTTTGGGAACACAATAAAGAATACTAAGAACATTCTCTTTCAAGTAGCAGATGGGTAATACCAAGAAAAAAAATGAAAGAAAATGTAATCATTGAGTAATATTTATCTCTGATAAATAAAACTTAAGTGATTATAATAAAATAAACCCTACTTATTTGGTTTTTCAACCTTTAGGATCAACTTCTATTCAAAGCATTAAAAATATAATTAGGGAGCTAAGCCCAGGCTTGGGTGAAATGTAGTCAAACTCATGTATTGGACTCACCACAGGGATAACACCATATAATCTAGGGGAATCATAGTCATAGTGGGGACAGAGAAGCAGGAGGATGAAAGAGGGAGGGGAAAATAGGGAAGGATTGAGGGAGACAACCAAAAATGTTGCATAGTCTTTACTCCTCTGAGAATCAAATATTATGTACACAATCATTTAGTTCTATAAAATTCACAATCTTATACATACATACATACACACACACACAGTCAATTATATTTGTTAGGGGCATTAATATAGAAGAATCAAGGAGTGGGATGTGGGCAATGGGGTGGTAACTATGGTTTATGATCAAATGCACACCATATTGTTACTTTATACACATTTATGATTGTAAAACTACTCAACTCTTAATAAAATAAAAATATATAATTATGGTTAAATAATAGTGATTACATGATAGTGATATTATATAGTTACCAGATTTTGAAAGATGAAGGGAGTTGGGGAAGAAAGTGTGGGCAAGAAATCTAATATGGCTATCTTAAAAAAGAAGAAGAAGGAGAGTGAAAGTTGATGTAGCAAGAAGTGGTGGCTTAAATATTTTATTGGAAGTAATGAAAGTTAGAGGTAGGGAAATTAAAATGTTGATTTAGCTGTCTAGGTTTGGGAAGTAATACAAGGTGTTCTGTGAAAGCTGAACATCAGTTGATGGTCTCTAAAATCAGTAAACAAGGACAGCAGGATGAACCATGGCAGCTACACTAGTGGTACAAGAGCACTGGTATTATCTTGGGCAGTGAGGACCACCTCTAGAGGGTGAGGCCCATCAGAACAGCCCAGACCTCCTAATGCAATCCTAACCACAACCAGCCTGCTGCAGATCTGCGCTACTTGCCTCCTCACATCAGCCAAGAGATATAGGAGCTCCTACCCACTATAGAAAAATAAAATAAAATAAATAGCAGGATTCCTCAGGCCTGAGCATCGAAGATACTATGTTAAGCATGTAATCAAAACATGCAAATAAGCTATAAAATGGGAGTCAAATTCAGTTTTTTTAAAAAAGTCAACATCAATTGAATTATATATGACCCAATAATAGAGTTAGTAGTTGTTTAAAATTAATATGGTTAAGGACTTAGAGAAAAATATGTAGAAAAGCTTGAACAGATTGAAAATTTAAGTGAATTAATTGAAAACATGTATTTGAAATATTTAATTTAAAATATAATAGATTGATTTAACCACAGAATAGACTTTGGTGTTTCATTGAATAAATATTTTATTCAGTGCCTTCAATGCACCAAGTATGTGTGTCCAAGAAAGATTAGACTTCTGCCCTCATAGAGCTTACATTTTACTGAACACAAACAATAAACACATTTTGGAAAGTAATAATACATCCCAAGTTCTAATAAAGGAAAAGTTGTGCTAAAGCATAACTGGTGAATCAAGGTGGAGACAATGTGGCACTGGGCTATGTTAGCACCTCAGAATAAAAAGACGGTTAAAAAAAGGAACAGGAACTTGAAGGCACCTCAATAAAACTTATCTGTAATAAAATGTAGAGAGAAAAGAAAGACTTTGAAAGACTGAACAATAACTATCAATGACTTGTGATATATCACAGTCTAATCCATTTAGTTAGAGTCCCAGAAAAAATGAAGAAACAGAATAGAGTGGAAATTTTTTGAAGAAATGAAATAGTGGCTAAAATCTAAGTCTGTTAAAAATATTAAGATCAAATATTTGAGAAGCTCAAAGTAACCTAGACAAATACCAAATGCATACACAAAAATCCACACTTAAACTCATCTTCTAAAAATACAAATAAAATAAAGATAAAATAGTTCAAAAGCAACCAGACGGTGGAAAATATCACATAGAAAGTAATGACCGTAGATAACAGGAGTGCCAACATCTCACCATAAGCAAGACAAAAGACAGTGGAATGGCATCTGTAAACTCTCAACCTATGAGCTTCTTGCTTGCTTGCTTTTTTGAAATTTCAGTTTTGGTGAGTTTATTAATTAGCCCTGGCCAACTTTCATCCTGTCTCAGGTTTTACTCCAGCTTCCACGTATAAACAAAAACATCTGTCCTTTCAGTCTGTCTGGGATATTTCACTCTGCATGATATTTCCCATTTCCATCCATTTAGCTGCAAAAGTCATGATACAGTTCTTTCTAAAAGCAGAGTAGAACCATTGAATATATATACACCACAGTTTTTGAAACCATTCATCCAGCGAGGGGCATCTGGGTTGGTTCCATAGTTTAACTACTGGAAATTGAGCTGTGATGAGCATTGATGTAGCTGAGTCTCTGTAGTAAGCCAATCCTAGCTCTTTAGGGAAAATACCCAGGGGTGGAATACCTGGGTCGTAATCAACCTATGACTCTTTATCCAGTAAAAATATAGCTCGAACATGAAAAGTGAAGATGAATATACAGACTTTTGCAGTTAAACAGAAGGTGAAAGAAATACAGAAATACCAGCACTAAAAGAAATGGTAAAGGAAACTTTTTGGGCTGAAGAGAACTGATCCATGGCAAAAACTAGGATCCTAAGAAAGACAAAAAAGTAAAAGAATTTACATTTGTGTAAATGTACAAAACATTATCTTCTTATTGATTCTCTGTGCTTTTTTGTTTGTTTGTTTGTTTTAAAGAGAAAGGGAGAGAGAGAGAGAGAGACAGAGAGAGAATTAACTCTATTTAGTTCTTCATGTGGCTTTCGTTGCTCCAAGACTTCATTGTATACCTGATGCTGGGGCTTAAACTCGCATACTCACGCATGCCACGCAAGTGCCAAAACTGAGGATCCACCGCTCCAGCCCCTTTGTGCTGTTCTTAAAGGCCATCTGTTCTTGTACTTTATTAAGACTCAAATTAGAAGATATTTGGACAAAATAACCTACCGGTATAATCAGAAATAAGTACAATCAAAAACAACCAGTGTAATCAGAGAACTATCAAAAAATCAGTAAATACATAATCACTTGGAAAAGGCACTACACTTTATTTTTTTGGTGCCAGAGATTGAACCCAGGGCTGCTTAACCACCGAGCCACATCCCCAGCCCTTTCTTTTTATTTAGAGACAGTATCTCACCTAAGTTGTTTAGTGCCTGACAAAATTGCTGAGTCTAGCTTTGAATTTGTGATCCTCCTGCCTCAGCCTTCCAAGTTACTGGGATTACAGGCATGTGTGCCAATCCAGTGCATTACACTTTTTTTTTTTTAAGAGAAAGGACAGTGAAAGAGAGAGAGGGAGAAATCAATTTTATTTAAGTTTTCACATGGTTTTTGTTTCTCTGACACTTCATTGCATACGTGGTGCTGGGGTTCAAAACCTCATCCTCGTGCATGCCAGACAAGAGCCATAACCACTGAGCCACCACTCCAGCCCCTGCATTACACTTTAAATAAAAAAGTAATGTAGTTTCATTTTGTGAAACATTTTTTTCTTTTGATTTTCAAACTAGAGACTGAGCAAGAATGTAGCTGTGTGGATGGCCTATTATCCGAACATCTGTCCACCTATGTTTGCAATGCTCTTATCTGCAATGAGATAAGGGTTTTTGTGACCAGCTCCAGGCATCCTCCCAGTTCCTGTCACACTCCCACCTGGTTAACCTTTGTGTTAACTAATGTAAGCTCAACCCTCTGCTCTCACTGCCTCATATTCTGATTCTCTAGACTAGTGTAGTAAATCAAAAGTTACAATTCTCAATATCCTTGGTACCAAAATCTTTGAGTTCTCCCTAACATACAGCATTGTACAAAACGAGACTGTTTCCCAGAATGAAATGAGTCATCAAGCACTCTACTCCCCAATTTCCTGCCCAAATATTTTAGGGAAGTTGCTCACAACGATGCAGGGAAAGGATTTCAGGATAGCAAGCTTTACACTAGCTGCTTTAAAAACAACCAAAGTTCCTTAGAAGCCCATTTTTTGTCTAGTAGAAATATCTGACTTCTACAGATTCAAAGTATCTTTTTCTACTTTTATTCAAACATTCTGTTTTATTAACCCACCTTATTTAGACCAAGAATAAAAGCCTTAATGGTTATATTAACCCAGCATGAACTCAGAGGTGGCAAAAGCATTAATTCATGCACTCTGGCACTGAGTTGTCTGAGCCTCTTGTTTTTCATTAATTGTGTGTTTTTCCACCTTTTACTATTTCTTTCTTTCCTAGGCATTTTAGAATAAAATTGAGGAAAAATACATCATGAGACAAGGGAAGAGGGAAAAGGGTTGCCAAGGCAGATGTTGTACTGAACCCAAAAACAATTTTAAAATTTCCTTTAAACTATTCAGAAGAAATTATTCTGCTCATATTAAAAAGATTCCAAATGTATAATGGAAAAAGTATAAAATCAAATATTTTTCAAACTTTGTTTGCTTGATTGGCATAAAGAATGACAATCAAATCAATCATTTAGTCAACAAATATTGGCAGTATGCCTGAAAAAGATAAATAATAGATAAAGCGAACTTCTCAGTATGTAATAGTTCTACTTGGTTTATTCATACTTCTATTTTAGACAAATTTTCTTATTTGCATACTAGATGTGTATAATGAGAATATAGAAAACTATTATATATTTTACATTTCTAATTTATGATCTTTGTCACTTTTTTCTTTAGAAAGAGGAAGAAAGTGAGAAAGAGAGAGAAAGAGAGAATAAATTTTGTTTATTTTTTTAATCTGGCCCATGCTTCTCCAATACTTATCCATGTTTGTGGTGCTGGGGTTAGAATCTAGGTCCTTGTGCATGCCACACAAGCACTTCAACCACTTAGCCACTCCTCTTTGTCATAAATTTTTTGTAAGAAAGTATTTATGTGGATTATTTGGAATCCCATAATATGTAAACGTTATTAACTACCAACACAGAATATAGCATAAAGAAATTTTTACATTGAATAGCATTGAGCATATAATGGTTACAAAGAAATTGCCCCCAAATTGCTGTATCCAGGAAGATAGGATGCTCAGTGAGGGAGCAAGCTAAATTTAGTCCACAAAGTGTGAGTTTTATATTTAACAGATGTTTTAGTTGTACTTAACTATCAATGCATTCATAAAAATGTTCATAGCAGTCACAGCAGGTGACCATGACCTAGCTTAGGAAAAGGTCATTAACACCAAGCCTAAGGACAAAAAAACACTCCTGAGGTTATGAAAAAGAAATAAACATGTTGCTAAGTCTATTGGCATGGCCAAGCAAACATAGCAACTAATTCATATAGTTCTTATGAACTATTATTATTATTATATTAATAAACTAGGAGCATCCTAAGATGACTAGTCTAAACACTGCCAGAGGTTTTAAAATCCAAATATAGAACAGAGACCATTCACAGAGACAAAAAGCCAGTAAGCAGCCAAGAAAGAAGAGAGACAGGCAGGGAATCAGGTACAGAGCAGCAGGGCCTGCTCTCCCAGAGAAGCAATGATACTTGACAAAATTTATTTCTGCAGAAACAGCAGCATTAAGAATCTCTTAAAATTGTCTCAGTAACATACACAAATGAAGAAACATTTATAATGTAATCTACCAAATATTGAGCCTCAATCTGCTTCGTCCCTAAAGTCAACTCCACATTGGATGTGTGCTACCTATAGATTCCTTTCCTCCCACCAGGCAGTCAGGTGCTAGGATAGCTCCCCTGGAGAGGCAGGCCACAAGTATTTCTCATCCTGCCCACTGTTGGTTCTATGTTACGACAACTAAATGCTAGCAGAGTCCAGCTAAGAGGTCAGGGGTTCTTATTCTTCACCTACCCCCCATTTATACAGCAGAAGTTCTATCCCAAATGTTGGCAGAATGAGAATACTGGAATCCTAATAACCCTTACCCCCATTCAATTGTACACCAGAAAGTTCATGCAAGGAGAAGAAGGCAAGAATACCAAAGGCCATAACCCTAGCCACTCTTATAAAGAAGGGGTGTCATTTAGAGAAATGACCCACCTCGGAAGCTCCATTTCTGGAGCAGTGGCTCTGAGATTTTGTCCAGAAAAAGATAGGTCATGCTCTGACACACTTCTCAAAGGACCTGGCTTTATTTGGAACAGAAAGTGGGAAAGTTCAAGCACAAAGGAACAGTAGTAATGGTGATGAAAAGATGAAAAAGGAGAAGAAATTTGTTGGAAAGTAATTCAGAAGACATTGGTACTGCTACAAGAGCAGCAATGAAGAAGGTAACTAAGTAGAGCCTGCTAGAATCAGAACACACCAAAACTACCCTCCAAAAAGTGAGTTTCATCAGACTATGGACCACTTATATCCAAGGGCAATTAGTAGAGCCTAACAACTTGGTGTCATATCAACAGAAAAAGATTAGCAGAGAGACCAGCAAAAGAAGTATTCAAAAGAAAACACTGCTAAAATCAGTATCATCCTAGGGTGATCATGTACACGCCCAAGGCTAGACCTTCTGAGACATGATGTCAGAGGCTTCATAGCAAGGGGGAAATAGACTTCATCAAATAGTCCAGAACAGACATGAAACAAATAAACAAGGAAGCAACAATAGCAGGAAGGTCCATGGGAGGAAGGCTGTTAATATGAAAGGTGCTGTAGTATAATATACAAATACCCAGCTTTCAACAATAACCAAAAAAATAAATAAATAAATAATGAGAAAAGTATAACCAAGAGAGAAAAAGTAGGCAATAAAAACTGCCTATGAAAGGTTTAAGATGTAAAACTTATCAAAGATTTCAAGACAGCTATTGTTCTTGTACACTCAAAGAACTAAAGGAAACATACTTTAAACAGTAAAAGAATAGTCAAGCATGATGGTACACACCTGTAATTCCTGCAACTCAGGAGGCTGAGGCAAGAGGATTACAAGTTCAAGACCAACCTCAGCAACTGAGGGAGACCCTGTCTCAAAACGGCTCAGTGGTTGCAGCATTTGTCTGACATTCACGAGGAACCAGGTTCAAAACCCAGCACCACATACACAACTAAGTGTCAGAGAAACTAAATCCAGATAAAAAAATAAATAGAAGCAAAATGTTAAAAAAAAAAGCAATGCAAACAGAAATGACAGTTACAAAATCTCATCAGCAAAAATTGTACATTCAGCAAAACCATCTTTTAAAAATAAAGGTAAAATAAAAATATTCCTGATATAAAAATGAGAATTTGTTGCTACTAGACTCACTTAACAAGGTATAACTAAGGAAATCCTTCTAGCAAAAAACAAGCAACTACAGACAATAATTTGAGTCTTTGAATACCCACCTACACACAAGAGGGCACTGGTAAGTTTAATTATAAAGGACAGTATAAATGGTTATTTTTCCTTTCGCATCTAATTTATATAATATATATATGCTATATTACATATACATATACATATATACACATACACACATACACACACACTTGGAATTGAACCTACGGGTGCTTAACAGATCTCACTAAATTGCTAAGGCTGACCTTGAACTTGTAATCCTCCTTACTCAGCCTCCTAAACCACTGGGATTAAAGGCATGATCCACTGGTCCTGGCTTCTTAAATGATCCAACAGGCAACTTTAAAAGATAATTTGTATATAATATAATTTTTGGCCTATAACAGAAATTTAATATATTTCACAATAGCTATACAAAGGAGGTATATAGAAGCAAAGGTGTATGGGAGAAAAGAAATGACATCAAATGGCAACTCAAATCCACAGATGCAAATGAAGCAAACCATAAAAGCCAAATAAGAATAATAATACAACAAACTACAAATATGTATTTGAATTTTTCTCAGTTTCTTTAATGGACATAAAATTATGCAAGGTAATAAGCATAACAATATATTGTTAGGTTTGTAACATAAATTTAAAACATATACCAATAATAGTATAAGAAGGGGAAATAGAACTAGTTGGGACTAATGTTTCTATAGCTCACTGGAATCAAGGAAGCATAAGTATGAAATAAATAATTTGATGTTAAGTGGTATATGGTAAATCAAGATATAAGTTACACTAGAGAGTATTTAATTAATGAAAAAGAAAGCAACAAAAAAGACAGGGAAACAGACAAGACAGTCAAAGAAGTAAAATTGCAAATACAAATCCCAACTACGTCGATAGTATTGTGAATTAAATAAAAACATCAAAACAAAAGGGAAAAAACTGTCCAACTAGACTAAAAAAAAGATAAGATCTTGCTATTGGTATGTTGTCTATAGGAGACACAAAATAGACTCAAAGAAAAAACCCAGATGAAAGTAAAAGGACAGAAAAAGACATCATGAATAAAGCAACCACAACAAAGCTGATGTGCCATATGAAAACAAAACAGACTTAAAAACAAAAAAAAGTTACTAGAGAGAAAAAGGGAAATCTTAAAATGATATGATTCAATCCATTAAGAAAATGAAATGATTTTAAAAAATAAATATGTACTTAGCAACACAAATCCAAAATCCATACAGCATAGCTGACACAATTAAAAGGATAGAGAATCCGACTATCACAGTTGGAGATATCACAACCCTTCTTTTCATAGTGGACAAAATAAGTACTAGACAGAAGATCAGCAAGGAAATGGAAGATGTAAGTGATAGCTACAGATCCCTTCACCCAACAGCAACATATACATTCCTCTCCAGAGCACATGGAGCCTTTCAACTGGATACAAAGTGTTCAAGGCCATAGCAAGACTCATGAATTTGAAAAGATGAAATTCATACTAAGTATTCTCTCTGACCACAATGAAAGAAAATTAAAATACAATAACAGAGAAATTTGGAAATTTAAAAATGTGTAGAACTTATACAACACAATCCAGAACAACCAATAGGCCAAAGAAGGAATCACACATAAAAGATTTAAACATCTGATCTTTGACAAAGGGGGACAAAATATTACATGGAGAAGTGACAGCCTCTTCAACAAATGGTGCTGGACAAACTGGTCTTCCACCTGCAGAAAGTTGAAATTAGACCCATATCTTTCTCCTTGCACAAGAATCAAATCAAAATGGATCAAGGAGCTTGGTATTAAAACAGTTACGTTGCAACTGATTGAAGACAAAATTGGTCCAACACTTCACATTTGGGAGTAGGCAAAGACTTTCTCAACAGGTCTCCAAAAGTGAAGGAAGTAAAGTAAAAAATCAGTGAATGGGATGCCATAAAGCTAAAAAGCTTTTGTACTGCCAAGGAAACAATCAAAAGAGTCAAGAGGTTTCCTACAGAAATGAAGAGAATCATGGACTATGATTCCTCAGACAAGGGTCTCATATCCAGAATCTATAAAATCCTCAAAAATGTCAACTACAAAAACACCAACAGCCCAATTGATAAATGGGCCAAAGAGCTAAATAGAGACTTCTCACCAGAGGACATTGATCAAGCCAATGAATACATGAGAAAGTGCTCTAAAT
>PVKS010032115.1:0-22815 GCA_004027875.1 Aplodontia rufa
TGACCTCGTGCTTTCCAGCCTCCAGACTATAAGGCATAGTCTCTCTGCTCTTCGTAAATTCCTCCATCTGTAGTATGATGTGACAGTGGCCGAAAGCAAACTCTGCACACGTGCTTTGCATTTAATGCTCATTTTCCTTTAGTCTGGAATAGCTTCTTGGTCTTTTTTTGTTTTTCATGTCCTGGGTGTCTCTCAAGAGCAGACTGTTATTCTGTAGCGTGGGCCTCCATCTCAGATCACCTGATATTTCTCAGTGATCAGATTCAGCTTACGTATTTTGGTAAGAATATCACAGAAGTGCTGCTGAGTCTTCTTGGCTCATGTCAGGAGGTATAAGCTGTCCATTTGAGGCGTTAGTGATAATTCCAGCTTCAGTCACTGAGCTTAAGGCTCTGCCAGATGCCTCCACTCTAAAATGACTGCTTTTTCCTTTCTAATTGTAACATTCTTTTAGGGAAATAATGTGAAACTATGCAAATACCAAGCAGGTGTTTTGAAAATTAAAAAGAATTCCACTGTCACCTAAGTAAACTTGGATCATTTTGGAAAACCAGGATATATGATCACCCTAATTCTGAAGGACTTTGGGGACTTCCTGGCTTAGTAGCCAGGTTGTTCCTAGCCATAGCTTATGTCATGTTCATGGCTAGGCCATTTCCGAGCTCCCCTCTTCTCTGCCCCTTTCTACTCGGTGGCAAAGTCTATTCTACACTACAGTACCTCTCTGACTTCCTATTTCTGTCTCAGACTTAAAGCTCCTTGACAGCTTCCTTCCTTCCTTCTATTTATTTTTTTTTAAAGAGAGAGAGAGAATCAATTGTATTCATTTTTTTTTTTTTAACCTGGCTTTTGATTCTCTGACACTTAGTTTTGTATGTGGTTCTGGGGTTTGAAACCAGGTCCCTGTGCATGCCAGGCAAGCGCTGGAACTGCCGAGCCACCACTACAGCTGTTCTTTCTTTTTTAAAAATATATTATTGGGGATTGAATCCAGAGCCTTGTGCATGCTAGGCAAGTGTTAATACCATTGAGCTATGTCCCTGTCCAACTTTATTTTGAGTCAGGGTCTGGCTAAATTGCCGAGGCTGGCTGAAACTTGCAATCCTCCAGTCTCAGCCTCTATAGTAGCTGGATTTATAGTCACGTGCCAAATCACCTGGGGAACCTTACCATTTCCGTATCTCTTAGTGTCTTTTTTTTTTTTTTAAAGCGAGAGGGGCAGTGAGAGAAAGAGAGAGAGAGAATAAATTTTATTTAGTTTTTCATGTGGCTTTCATTCCTCCAACACTTCATTGTATACATGGTGCTGGGGTTCAAACTTGTGTATTCGCTCATGCCAAGCAAGCGCTGTAACTGCTGAGCCACCGCTCCAGCCCTCACAAACTGATCTTAAAAATGAAAGGGACAGTTTAGTTAGCTCAATTTATCCATTCCACAATGTATGCATATTTTTACATGATAAATACATACTATTTAATTTGCCCATTACAATTAATAATTAATTTTTTAAAAAATAATTTTAAAAAGTAAAATAAAAGTCAACAGTAAGGAGAAATAATTAAAATCATATGACAGTTCAGGGAACCAGAAAAGTCACACAATCTCAAAAAGAAAGAACTAAGTTGGAGGTCTCACATTCCTGTTTTCAAAACTTACAGGGGCTAGAGCGGGTTCAAACCCTAGCACCATGTATGCGATGAAGTATCTGAGCAACAAAGGCCACATGAAAAACGAAATTTAAAAATTGATTTTGTCTTTCTCTGTCTCACTGTCCCTCTCTCTTTAAAGAAAAACTGATTATAAGTTGTAGTATAGAAGACACTGTGTTAGTCGTGTGAGGATAGACAGAACAATGGAATGGAACTGAGAGTCCAGAAAGCAATCTACACATCTACAGTCAATTGCTCTCAACAAGGTTGCCAAGACCATTTATCGGGGAAGACTCTCTTCAATAGAGCATTGGAATGGCTGGCTGTCCACATGCAAAACAGTTGGATCTCTGCCTCATCCTTACCAAAAAATGTAATGCAAAATAGATCAGAGACCTAAATTTAAGAGCTAAACCAGAAAACTCTTAGAATAATGCATACGAGTAAATTCTCATGACCTAGCAATAGAAAATTGTTTCTTTTCTCTCTCTTTTTTTTTAGAATCAATTTTATTTAGTTTTTCATGTGACTTTTATTACTTTGACACTTCATTGCGCACGTGGTGCTGAAGTTCAAACCTGCAGCCTCGCACATTCCAGGCAAGTGCCATAACCACTGAGCAACCATTCCAGTCCCTGGACAATTGTTTTTAGACATGACCCCAAAAGCACAAGCAACAAAAGAAAATAGATAATTAGGAATTCATCAAAATGAGACGCTTTTATGCTTCACAGATACTAGCAAAAAAAAATGAAAGAAGCTGGGTGTGTTGGTGCATGCCTGTAATCCCAGAGGCTCCAGAGGCTGAGGTAGGAGGTTTGCAAGTTCAAAGTCAGCCTCAGCAAATTAGCAAGGACCTAAATAACTTAGCGAGACTCTCTCTCAAAATAAAATATAATGGGCTGGAGTAGTGGCTCAGAGGTTTTGGAACTTGCCTGGCATGCGTAAAGATGCAGGGTCGAAACCCAACACCACATACATAATGAAGTCTTGGAGCAACAAAAACCACGTAGCTTTTTATGTGGCTTTCGTTGCTCTGAGACTTCGTTGTGTACGTGGTGCTGAGGTTCAAACTTACATACTCATGCATGCCAGGCATGTACTGTAACCACTGAGCCACCATTCCAGTCCCCTCCTTAAAAAATAAAATAAAATAAAAAATGGTTTGGGATGTGTCTCAGTGATAAAGTGCCCCTGCGTTCAATCCATGGTACCAAAAGAAGGAAAAAAAAAAAGAAAACAAAACTCATTGATTGAATGGGAAAGAGTAACTGTAAATTATGTATCAGGCAAGAGAGCTGTATCTAGAATACATACACAACTCAGTAATAAAAGATAACCCAATTTAAAAATGAGTACAGGGTCCGCATATACATTTCCCCAAGAAAATATTCAGAAGGTCAATAAGAACATGAAAAGATGCTCAACGTTATCAGTCATCAGGGAAAATGCAAATCGAAACCATCAGGAGGTAGTGCCTCACACCCACCAGGATTGCTAGAATAAGAAAGATGGATGGTTTTGGCAAGCATGCAGAGAGAATGGACTCCGCACTGATGCTGGCACAAATGTAAAATGATGTAGCCATTTGAAAAAGTCTGGCAGTCCCTCCAACGCCAAACACAGAGTCACCAAATGACCCAGCAACTCCACTCTTGTGTTTTTCTCCTTATATCCAAGAGAATTGAAAACATGTGTGCACACAAAAACCTACTCACAGACATTCACAGCAGCATTAGTCATGATGGCCAAAACCCAGAAACAATGCACATGTCCATCAACTGATGAATGTGACAGAGCCAGACAATGAAATGTCACTCGGTCATAAAAGGAAACAGAGTACCTACACATCCGAGGACATGAATGAACCTAAAAACATGATGCTGGGGGGCTGGAGCAGTGGCTCAGCAGTAGAGCGCTTGTCTGGCATGCACGAGGACCAGGGCTCCAACCCTAGCACCATACACAACTAAGTGGAGGAAAAACAAAAACCAGATGACAAGATAAAAATTGACTCTCTCTCTCTCTAAAAAAAACAAAACAAAACAAAACAAAACAAAACAACAAAAAAACAAAAACCAAAAACATTCCAAAACACATGATGCTAACTGAAAGGATCCAGATACAAAAGGACACATACTGTGGGATTCTGTTTCTCTGAAGTGTGCAGAATATGGAAATGCACAGACAGAAAGTAGAGGTGTGGTTGCCAGCAGCTGGGGGCAGAAGAAAGGGGACGAGGAGCTGATGAGTATGGAGTTTCCATGTAGGGTAACAACCTTCTTCGCCTCCTGGGACTGGGTGATTTCCCTGGGAAGTAGGGGAATTTCAGGGATATAGTTGGGACAGTTCCAGGCCAACCAAGAGAAATTGGTCACCCTAGTCCATATCTGTCAATTAATGTGGTAAGTTAGATTGTCTTTTTTTTTTTTTTAAGAGAGAGGGACAATGAGAGAGAGAGAGAATCAATTTTATTTAGTTTTTCATGTGGCCTTCATTGCTCCAACATTTTCTTGTGTAACCGGTGCGGGGGTTTGAACTTGCGTACTCACATATCCCAGGCAAGCACTGTAACCGCTGAGCCACCGCTCCAGCCCTAGATTGTCTTTAGCGACTCTCCTAGCTCACGAGTTCTTTGAGATTTGTTGAAAAGACAACCACAGTAGCACACAAGCTCAGAAACAAGAAAAGCCTGTTTTCTTTCCCTGTTTGGCAACTGATACTCCCTTGGCAAGCTTGCTGTCCATTCCTCCTGACCTCTTCCAGGGTGTCAGTTAGCAGCAGCAAGGGACCCTAGTCATGGGAGAAATGCAGACACCACTCATCTAAAGCAACGCTCCTGCTCTGTCTCTGACACTGAACCAAGTACATCAGCCTACGGAGGTGGGACCCAGGTCATGAACACTTTTAAAGAAGCTGCCCAGGGGATCCAATTGTGTAGCCAGGTGTGAGCCACTGCAGAGGGACCTGAGTGCTTTCCTGCCACTCTTCCCCTTTATTTCCAGTCTGTGGCTGCTCCTTCTGTTAACTGGACCAAAGGTGGCCGAGAAACATGAGCCGAGCCAGTCCATCTCTGAGGAATTGGAGCTAACGCATTCTGGGGAGAGCATAAGAAATGCTGCAAAGGGCATAGTAGGCCAGGGGTGGGGAGGAGCAGAGGCCGAGGGAAAGTTAGGAAGACCAAGGGAAACTGAGCCTGCAGAGGTCAGAGGGAGAGTCCCTGGTCCCACCTTGCTTCTGTTCAAGGCTTTCCTAATCCTAGTCCTTTGCATTTCTATAATAAATGCTCTCCCTCCCTCCTCTCTCCTCCTTCCTCCCCACCCCAACCCCACTTTTCACAGCAATGGAGTAGAAGGCATTTTCCAAACTTGGCACAATAATAGCCCATCCCACATACCGTCCTCAATTCACACACCAGGCGGTGGCACACAATTCCCCTCCCATTGAGTCTGGGCTAAACTGTGTTCAACAGCATGCCGAGAAGGCAGGCAATGTGACTTCAAGCCTAGGTCAGAAAAGCCGTGGAGCCTCCTGAGGCTGCCTTGGGAGCTCGCTCAGGAGATCTAACCAGCCCCAGGCTACTCTCTGAAGAGGTCACATGAGTTCAGCTGTCCAAACATCCCCACCAAGTCAGCAGATGGAGTGCAATCGTCCTGGATATCCGAATGCCACTGAGACCCCAGTGGACGCTAGGAGAGGCTGAGGAGCTGCCCAAGACAAGCCTGCTCATTCATTCCCACCCAGAGCGTCTGTGAGATGCACTAATGTGGCTACTGCTAATCCACTAAGTTTTGGGGTAATTTGTTCACAGCAAGAGTAACTGGGACAGGTTGTTGTAAGATCAGACACAGAAGACCATGGAGGAGTCAGACCCAAAGTGGCTGAGCAAGGCTTCATTGGGATCGGCTCTGGGGCAAGGTTCACCTGTCCGCCAGAGTGAGGGCCAGAGAAGTGCTGCTGGCCCTGCCTGGGCAGCGACCTTAGAGTCTGGGGTGGGCAGGGGAAGTTTGGGGGCTTCTGTCCATCAGGGATTGGCTGGGGACTCCGCTGATTGACAGGTAGATGCGAGGCGCCATTGGGGTTTATCTGCTAGCATCTGATTGGTTGTGCTTTGGCACCCACAGGCTGCCTGATGCCCTGCCCGATGCCCTGCCTGATCCGGCCACCTGAAACCAACCTAACTTCTGGGCCTTTTTGGTGATATAGGTGTGATTTCCATCTGGCTACTTCCTTCTGCTTATGGGGCGAGGTAGGGAAGGGGAGGTTCGGGTGCTGGTTTGGTAGGGAGGCAGTTTTAAGGATGCAGGAGCATCTGGTTGTATGTAACTCTGGCAACCTTGCTCATGCAGCTTCAAGTGAACCTGAGGAGTCAGGGAGCAGTCATTAGAAGGAGTCCTATCACTAATATGGGAGTAAGGATGGGAGTCAGCCAGGTGGCAAGACTGGAGTTTAGCCATCCTAGCCAGAGGTCATCTGATTGTTGCCACTTAAGCCTTTCATTCATGCGTCTGAAGAGTTTTGATGTTCTTCTCAACCAGCCCAGTTTTATTGATGTAGTAGCAGCATTCCTCTTTTAGGAATAGACATGTTCCCCCTTTGTCCACTGTCAGGAGATCTAGTGCTCGGCGGTTCTGCAAGGAAACTTGGGCAACAGATGTTATTTGTCCTTATAGGGAGGCCAGGGAGGCAGCAGATGCAGTAGCCTCTTGGAGTTGCTGTCCTAGTTTCTGGATGGCAGTGACTGTATAAACAAGTCCTCTTGCCTCCAACCTGGAGGCAGTGAGTGAGGAGGCTAGGGAGAGTCCAAAAACCACTGGTAGGAAAATGGCGCGCTTCACCCTAGACAGGGGACTCTGAGCAAGCCAGATTAATTCAGCTTCACTATATAGTGTCAGCTGAGGAACTAAAGCAGAGGGCACACAGAAAGCAAAGGGCATATTAGAATCTAATTTTTTGTCAGGGTGCCATTACACCAGAAAAAGAATCCTGGAGGAGCAAACACTGAAGCAGGGACCTGTATGGTTTGGTTGCAAGGTACTGGGGTAGAGGAAGTGTAACCGTAAGAAAAGTTCTTTGAGGAATTGTGCAAAAGGGGAACCCCCTCCAAGGGTAGACAGGGGGTCCCACGACATTAGGATTAGCAGCTGTGTCCTGCTGTTGGATGGTCATGTGAACTTAAGGAACTACCTGAGTGCAAAGTCTCCAGATCCTAAGTGAAGCCACGGGAAAATTGGGCCCCTGGCCATGTTATGACTTTGGAAACCTAAGCAAAGTTGTTAGAAACATAGCATTTAGCTTTTAAACTGGCTTATGTATCCTTGGGCTAGTCCCATGTGATTCTGTAGAACAGTTTACTCTTTGGTGTTAGCTTCTGTCTGGTAGAGATATTTCCTTTGGCTGTGTAACCTCCCAGTTTTATTTACCTTTGAGAGAACTAATAAGCATGCACCTCAAGTAATGTTTAAAAAGAGCCATTGTCTCTTGCTAAATGTCCATGTAGGACTGAGCTTTGGTTATACTCTCCTGCCAGGTGTTTAGGGCCAACTTGATCAAAACTGATCTTGTTCCTATTTATTGCTAAGTCAGCTGAGATTTGTCAGAGTCATTCTTGGGGAACTTGTGAAAAGCCTCTTGACTCTTCTAACAGTTGTGCCATTTGCCAGGATAGATCAGGGTCTTGCTGACCACATGTGGCTTTGCTTGGAAGCATCAGGGACACTGCCAATGAATGAACATCCTCTGCAGAGTGTCCCCTGGTTGCTTTCTGTTCTCTAGGGTCACTAGATCCCCTTGGTCAGGAGGTCATGTCACCCAGAGTTGCCAAGCCTGTAGAGAAGTCCCATCGTCCCTGAGTTTTGTTGCCCAAACAGGGCAAGGGCCAAAGTGTTGACTATTTTCCTTAATCCTTAACTTCCTTAAATTTGGTCTCCTTGATTTGGTGTTAAACATCCAGCAGGTCAGTTTCACCAGTCTTAAAGTGGAAATACCATGTTACAGCTTTACAGTTAGCCCTTTTGTTTAATTAGGATCAATTACAGTGTTTGAAATTAGTAGTATGTCTTATTTGTCCTGTAGGGGATGGTGTCTTAACTCAGGTTTTTTTTGTTAGATATAGTACTTCTGCAAAATGCTAATAAGCAACAGTTTTAAAGTTTTACAAGGAAAACACAACAAGGAATTAGCAAGAATTAATAAAGTTAATTCTACTTTGGAACTGTAAGGTGAGAGGTTGAGTCTTAGGGAAGGTAGAGCTCTTGATGAACATTGTTTTATTTTTATTATTTTTTAATTTTTTAAATTTGTTTTTAAAGAGAGAGGGACAATGAGAGAGACAGAGAAAGAGAGAAACAACTTTATTTAGTTTTTCACATGGCCTTCTTTGCTCCAACACTTAGTTGTGTACATGGTGCTGGGGTTTGAACCTGGGTCTTCGTGCTTGCCAGGCAAGTGCTGAAACCGCTGAGCCACCGCTCCAGCCCCACATTGTTTTATTTTTGAAACTGATCTTTGCCTCCTGAAAGTACTTTACTAAGTTCTCATGTATTATCTCTGGAGTCTATCTGAATATACCTTCAGGAAACTGTTAATGAACAGAAAAAGACTTCTACTCAAAGCAAGTCAGTCTTTTGAATGGCAGTGTGACTCTTCTTTGTCAGATACAATATATAAAAGAGGGCACTTATTGGTTATCTTGCCTATAAATCTACATAAACTTATATAAGATTTAGGCAAGGCTTGAACACTTTTTGACCGTAATCTTAAATAGTTTTAACTGATTGTGCCAATTATATTCAACCTAATAACACACAAGCTTCTGAGATTTACCTTCCACAAACCTTGTGCAACTTACTGAGACACTCTATGTTTCTTCATCCAGAAACATTTCTCTTTATGCAGGAATATTTCTTTTATTATAATTTCCATATCAAAGTATATTTCCATGCCTATAACCTTTTATATCTCTTTTTTATTTGTTGCCCCTTTCTTTTATTTTTAAAGAGAGAGGGACAGTGAGAGAGACAGAGAAAGGGAGAAACAACTTTATTTAGTTTTTCACATGGCCTGAGTTGCTCCAACACTTAGTTGTGTACGTGGTGCTGGGGTTTGAACCCGGGTCCTCGTGCTTGCCAGGCAAGTGCCGAAACCGCTGAGCCACTGCTCCAGCCCCAACCCTTTCTTAAATCTGCATTCTGACACATTCCTTATGAAACTTCCAATGTTCCTAATCACTTCTTGGGTGAAATGCTTTTATACTATTTAAGACAAAACAGTTGAGAAATAAAAAAATGAGATTGTCAAGAGAAACAGTATCAGTGTTCAAAGACTAATTTAGAATGCAACCCATTAATAATAAAGCCTCTATGCATTTAAAACAAATGCAAGCCAGGTTTAAAACAAACAATGTTTCAAAGGCAGCACTTGGTTAACTTGCCTGCCTTAAACTATGTGACACATAGACAAAAGCTTGAAAACTTAGTTCTCAGGTGTACATGTGTCTTTAGTTACACATGTCTAGAATGCCAGCAATAATCCTGAAATAACAGTTGCTTCTTTAACCACTTGTAGAACAATTGCTTAAGATTTTAAAACAGGTACAGTTTCCTTAATAACACTTACCAGACATAAGAAATCATCTTGATAAGCATACCAATGTTTCAAGAAGCCCTGTTGTTAAAGAATTAGAGTTTGTCCTATTAGAATATCTTCCTCAGTTGCTGATTCTTTCCTAAACTTACATTTGGAAGCAATCCCAATTACTCTTTTTTTTTTTTTAAAGAGAGAAGGACAGTGAGAGAGAGAGAGAGAGAGAGAGAGAGAGAGAATCAATTTTTATTGAGTTTTTCACATGGCCTTCGTTGCTCAGACAGTAAGTTGTGTACATGAGTGCTGGGGTTCAAACCCGTGTACTTGTGCATGTCAGGCAAGCGCCATAACCACTGAGCCACCGCTCCAGCCCCCCCAATTACTCTTAAAGTGAAATACTTTGTTTCATATTAAAGTCAAAACAGTTGAAAGTTTTGTACTCTTTGTATACCTGTTACACCTGTTAGAATTTTAATTCTTAACAATTCTGTTTTCAGTGAAGATCCAGAAACAACCTTAAACTTTTAATAGACCCAAATATGTATTGCCCTACTCACTTCAAGAAACCAAGAGCATCTGAACTTAGTTAGCAGCAGCAATCAAATGTCTCTTAACAAACATACTTGAAGATTAATCCCGTTTATGTTATCAGACGCCTGTAGGCAACCAGCACAAGCTGTTTTTCCCTGTTGAAGAAAAATCCTAGAAGCCATGGTTGTTACACTTAACATTTAGAGAAACCAATATTCTATTGATTGGCCACCTAGAAAAAAAGACATGCAGGTTAGTAATTTCAAAGATATCTTTACTCCTGTTTAATCATTTTAACTTGGGCCTCTTTAAATGTTTGAGTCTTGTGAACAGAAAATTATTTGGATCAATTTTTTAAAATTTAGTTTATGAGCACTCATTTAAGCCAATGTGGTACCATGTTGACACAACATACAACACACATGTAGACAAACACAATACAGGTGTGCACACATACAAAAGCCAACAAAGATTTGAGTGGGAGGGTTCTGAGGAGGAGGAGCAGCTATAGCTGTGGGAGAAAGGGGTGGAGGAAGAGTAGCTGGGGGAGGAGAGAAGGAAGAGGAAGAGGAGGAGAAGGAGGTGGAAGAGGAGAAGGAGGTGAAGGTGGAGGAGGAGGAGTAGCTGTAGAGAAAGGGGTGGAGGAAGAGTAGCTGTGGGAGGAGAGGAGGAAGAGGAGGAGGAGGAGCAGCTGTAGGAGAAAGAGGTGGAGGAAGTATGGGAGGAGAGGAAGAGGAAGAGGAGGGGAAGAGGAAGAGGAGGAGGAAGACGAGGAGGAAGAAGAGGAGGAGGAGGAGGAAGACGAGGAGGAAGAGGAGGAGGAAGAAGAGGAGGAGGAAGAGAAGGAGGAGGAGTTGTAGCTATAGGAGGAAGGAGCAGAAGGACTGTAGCAGTGGGAGGAAGAGGAGAGGAGGAAGGGGAGGAGGAGGAGGACTGGCCTGAGTAAGGAGGAGAGGACGGGAGGGTGGAGCTGAGAGCAGTTCCTGTGGATCTGAAAATGAGGAAGAAGATGCAGGAGAACAATGGGGGAGAGGTGTGGGACCATCCCTGGCCAGGAAAACTCCGGTGGTAGAGCAGTAGAGCCAAGGGGAGGACGAGAGCACAGATCCCAAAAGGCCTGAATATAGGGCACTTCTGATATTTCCCTTGCCCATGACAGTAATTATCCAAATCAGTGAGGATTTGAAAGTCAAAAGCTCCTTCTGGAGGCCCTTTTGAGCCATTGTCTAAAACGTACTGAGGTCAGGCTGCAGTGGAGTAAAGACCAGCTGCTAACGGGGTAAGTCTTGAGCGAGGCCTACTTTAGTAAAATCAAGGTACAGACAGTCCACGGGGGTCCTGGGGTCGAGGGAGGACTCGGCATTTCCCATGCCCTTCAGTATTACCTGGGGGTGAACAGGAGCAGAAAGAGGCGTCCCAAATTCTGATTATGCTCACCTGAGGAACTGGAAGCGGGCGGGCTGGAGGCAGGGAGGTCTCCTCAATCTACGGAGGCCCAGAAGGGAAGGTGGGGCTGGCTGGAGCAGGGAGGTCTCCTCAGTCTACGGAGGCCCAGAAGGGAAGGTGGGGCTGGCTGGAGGCAGGGAGACACTTAGTTGTGTATGTGGTGCTGGGATTTGAACCCTGATCCTCGCTCATGCCAGGCCAGCGCTCCATCTGCTGAGCCACTGCTCCAGCCAGAGTTTACCATCTTAGACCACTCTGTGGCCTTTAGGAAGTGATGTTGTCAAGCAATCATCACCAGAACTTTTTTCATTTTGCAAACCTGAATCTTTGTGCCAATTAAACAACTCCCCATTCTTCCCCCTCCTCTCAGCCCCTGGCAATGACCCTCTCACTTCCTGTCTCAATGAATTTGGCTACTTTGGGTACCTCGTGGAAGAGCAGGCACACAGTGTTTGTCCTTTTGTGTCTGGTTTATTTTAGTTGACATACGTCTTCAAATTTTATGTCTCTTCAAGTTTAATGTCTACTTCAAAGAATTTCCTTCTTTTTTTTTTGGTACGGGGGATTGAACCCAGAAGTGTGTAGCCTCTGAGCCACATCCCAGCCCTTTTTATTCTTTATTTTGAGACAGTTATTTAAGGCCTCTCAAAGTAGCTGAAGCAGGCTTTGGGATTACAGCCTGCACCACTGTGCCCGGTAATTTCCTTCCTTTTTAAGATGAAGCAATATTCTACTGCGTGTGCATACCACATTTTGTTTATCCGTCTCTTGGAGGCAATGGGATGGCTTCTTCCTTTGGGTGTGATAAATATTGGTGCAATGGATATGGGATTACAAATATCCGTTCAGGATCTGGCTTCTAACACCGTCGTGTGTACCCAGAATGGAACTGCTAGTCATATGGTGATTCTATTTTTGATTTTTGAGGAACATGGTGCCGTTTTCTACGGTGGTTCTACCATTTACTTTCTCACCTGCAATGTTCAACAGTTTTAATTTCTTCAGATCCTCACAAACACTTGCTATTATCTGGGTTTTAAGAGAAGGACAGAGAGAGAGGGCCTTCCTTATGAGCGTGAAGTGGGATCTCAGAATAGATTTGCATTTCTTTAATGATTAGTAATGTTAATTAAGCATGTTCTCTTGTGCTTATTGGTCCTTTGTGTATCTTTGGAGAAATGTCTATTATTCAAGCCCATTGCCTATTTTATTTTATTGATTTGTTGACTTTTGCTACCAAGAATTGCATCCAAGGGTGTTTAACTACTGAGTCAAAACTCAGCCCTTTTTTTGTATTTTATTTTGAGACATGGTCTTGCTAAGTTGCTTGGGGCCTCACTAAATTGCTGAGGCTGGCTTTGAACTTGAGATTCTCCTGCCTCAGCCTCCTAAATTTCTGCGATTACAGGCGTGTGCCACTGCACTTGGTCATTGCCCATTTTAAAAAATTGTGTTGTTTGGGGATTTTTCATTGTTATTGAGTTGGATGAAGAAAGTAACCACCTAAGAATCAAAGGTCATATATTTTAGGTATTAATCCCTTATCAGCTATATGATTTGCAAATATTTTCTCCCATTCTGTGGACTGCTTACAAAGAATATTAAAACAGCTGAGAAAGGACTTTTCAACATGATTCCAAAATAGAAATTTTAGGTAAAATATTTGGTGGATCTGACTATATAGAAATAAATGTGGTAGCTATGATAAAAATACCATAAACCAAATCAAAACGCAGATGACACAGGAAAATATAATTTGCAATAGATGGCAAACTTTTTAACATAGCAGGTAAAATCCGATAAGCAAAAGATAAATCTAAATGGAAGCAATCAGGGCAAGACACACATATAAACAGAAATACACCATTCCTTCTACAGAGGAAGTCTTGTGCAAAACTGAGTCCTGCCTCTTTTAAAGTTCTCTGGGTAGAGGAAAGCAGCATTTTGAAAGCTAATTCGAGCCCCTAAATTGATGAACTCCTGAGCACTTTCTGTAAGTTACTGGCTACTTAATGCAAGCAACCTGACTTTCGCAACGTTGCTCTCTGAAGATGAGCCATGACATTTGTAGAAATGATAACCCTGTAGGAAAATTGCAGGACTCCTGTCCTGAACACAGCGACTACAAACTCAGCAACCCCAGTAATTTTGCAGTATTTGGTGTTAATGACCTGTTGTACTCCTTTTATTTTCATGGTACTGGGTTTTGAACTCACGCGTGTATTTCTCTGTGTCATTTGCCTTTCGATTTGGTTTATGATATTTTTATCATAGGTACCATTGAGCTGAAGCCTCAGTCCTTTTTCAAATGTGATTTTGAGACAGTGTCTTCCTCAATACCCAGGCTGGTCTTGAATTTGTGATCTTCCAGCTTCAGCTTCCTGAGTAGCTGGGATTACAGATGTGCACCATCATGCCCTGCCCCTTGTGTTTTTTATTTATTTGATGAACAATTCCTTCTGAGGGCCTCTGATTTCTTACCAGTAAGCATCTTCCTTTTTTTTGAATGCTGTTACTCTTAAAAAAAAAAAAAAAGAGAGATTCACACATAATTTATGGCATGGATTAATTAAGACGCTTCTGGCTGCAGGTGACAAAAGTCCAAATCAAACTTTCATAAGGGTGGGGGGAGGAGGAAGTGTGAATGCATGCATGTCCAGGTTCCACCAGCTTGACACACGGTTATATCCAGGTACTCAAGACACCATCTGGTCTCCCGTTCTTTCCTTCTCATAGCTCAGCTGACATCTGTGCTGGCTTCATTCTCAGGCAGCGGTCTCCCTGGGGTAAGTAAGATGCTTCCCAGCAGCATGGGTTAGGGCAACCCAGCTATGGTCATTTGATGAGAGAAGAGTTATGTGTGAGGTTCACAGCATGGGGCAGTGACTATTCAGTCCGTTGTTCCACATCTTAGTAGGTTCATCCATAAAACGGGTGGTGTTGAATTCAAAAGATCGTGCAGGTCAGTAAGGAAATCTGAAGTGTGACCTTGAGTTAGTCCCTGCATCTCTCTGGGTTGAAGTGTCTTCCTCGGCCACACTGTGGGGCCTGGGCAGAGGTGGGAACTAACTCGGGGTACCCAGACACTGGGGATGAAAGGACAACCACCCTGCAGGCTGCACCTCGCCGCCCTTCAAATGCTGTTACTCTTAATCCTCTATTCACTGATATAAACACAAATTAAAATACCAAGATATCATTTTCACTTACAAAATGGGCAAAGTTTTAGTTTTCCAAGACATTGTTAAGCATCAGAGAGATGAGTAGTTAACTGAGTAGCTTCTACATGAGTGATAGACAGTTTTGCCAGATTAATGAGAGCTTTTAAAACACACCCTTTACCCAGACACTCAGGAGGCTGAGGCAGGAGGATCACAAGTTCAAGGCCAGCCTCCACTACTTAGTGAGACCCTGACTCAAAATTAAAAAATAAAAAGGACTAGGGATGTAAATCAGTGAAAAAGTGCTCCTGGTTTCAGTCCCCAGTAGTAACAAACAAACAAACCCTTTTAATCTCATAATTCTACTATTAACAATTCACCCAATGGATATAATTAGGCATATTTCCCAAAAACAAAACTCTAAAAATGTCATCAACTTACAAATAGTTAAATACATTTTCTAAAGATATTTAACATATGAGAAAATGCCTTTGGTTTAACAGAAACCAAGCAAAGTGCAATCATACAGAGTGATGGAAAAATTTTTTTTCCTTCAGGGATGAGGACCGAACTCAGGGCCTTGCGCATGCTAGGCAAGCGCTCTGCCACTGAGCTAAATCCCCAACCCCAAGTGATGGAAATTTTGACACCAAATTCAAATATGTGGCCAGGCACTGTGGTGCACACCTATAATCACAGCTAGTCGGGAGGTGGAGGCAGGAGGATTGCAATTTTGAGGCCAACCTGGGCAACTTAATGAACCTTTGTCTCAGAATAAAAAAAAAAAATGAACTGCTGGGGACATGTCACAGTGGTGAATCATATGTCTGGCATGTGCAAGAGCCTGGGTTCCATCTCTAATACTGCAAAAAACAAACACACACACACACACACACACACACACACGTATATGTATATATATTTGCTTTTTGGTATATTATATATAGCATTTTAAAAAACCAATAGGAAAAAGAAAAGCATTTTAATCATCACCATTTTCCCCTTTGTTAAGGAGAAAAATAAATCATTCTATGCTGCTGACATTTAATAAGAGAGAACACTAAAATGTATTAAGTTCACTTAATTTGGAGTTATATTTAATATTGTGTCAAGGCAAGTGAGGCTGGATGTGGAGGCAGTGAGACCACATCCGGAAGAGATGGCAGAGCAGGGGGGGCGGTAGGGGATAGACAGACAGACCTACAAACCTAGAATGATCAAACAGAAGCAATCTTCAGGGCACCGTTCTCCTGCATGTGTGTGTGTGTGTCTGTCTCTTTCACACACGCGCGCGCACGCACAGAGTCTGCTGTTGGAGAAAGCTCTGTCACGGAAATCAACAGAGCCCCTCTCCGAAGCGACAGGAACAAGACTCTTCTGCAGATACACGTACTAAAGTAGAAAGAAACGATGCTCACATCAAATCCCTGTCAACTGAGCATGTGCAGGAACACAGGCTATGGGACATCAGAGGCATCTTAGAAGTTGGGATCGGTTGCTGTAGAGGGAACTCAAATCTTGCTGCCGATGGCCCAGACGAATGCCTGGGCTGGACACGGCCAATGATACTGTCCGCATATTCCCACCTCCGGGAGGGAGGGACGCCAGGCCAGGTTACTCAACTATTTACTGAGTTCTAATTTAAAACAAAGGAGCCAGTTTAAAAATGAAATGAAAAGGCAGGGTTAAGGGAGCAGGCAAGGACGGTTGAAAGAAAAGAACAGGCTGTTATTTACAAAGGACACCCGCGCTGCCCAGGTGCGGCTCTGTAACGTGATCAGAGAGGCCGCACCAGCCAATTAAACGACTTCAGCAGAGATCAAAAGCAGGAGTAATTGCCGATGGCAGGCCCAAGATACAATGCTGAGCAAGCCCTGCTGGCTTCCGTAAGTACCAAACCTGCCACCCGGGCAGAGCTTTGAATCGCTGGGCCAAAGGCGGTCTGCACACTCTCAAACCCAGTCTCCTAGCTTGGGTTACCCAGGCTTGAGAACTCTGCCCGGTTAAAACCCTCCAAGGAGTCTGCTTTAAGAAACAGGAAAGTGTCCCAGATTTGGAATTAGGCAAGTGTCAAAACATGGGGGTATTAGCAGGGTTCCTTGGCCCAGTCTGGTAGAAATTGATCCATTCAGCAGCTTAGTAACCCAGCTGCCCCTGGAGAGAACCCAACCGGCTATTGGACACCTGTGCACCCTGCCCGGTGTGGATTTCAGGAACCTCAGGGCCTTTGATTCTTACGTGGTCACTCCCTTCCACAAGTCAGGGCCACACAAGCACTACGTGGCTGAAAACACCAGAGCCAGAAAGTGCAGAGACTCTGCAGCTCTCCCAAGTCAGACAATGCAGGATGGGGGACTCACTCGAGCTCTTTCCCACCCTTTCCTTTAACTCCAAAAAGTGGCCTCAACCATGATGCTAGGGCACTGCCATGACACCACCTAGGTCTGATGGAGGCCAGCGCTGCAAATGACAAGGGACGTGGACACCCCAGGAAAGTGGCAGGGCCTCTTTTTTTTATCGATGCATTAAAGTTGGGGTTTGTTACATGTTCACGCATGCACACGCTATAACAATGTAATTTGGCCAATATCCGCCCCCAGGTAGAACCTCTTTTGGATATGAGAGGTAAATGCCAATCTGCCCGCTCCCTTCCATGAGATGGGTACTACAGCTATCATATGCCATCCCCACAATGTCCCAACAGGGGACAGATGCACGCATTAGGAAGCCAAGGCACGGAAGGAAATCCTCAGAGATGAGACAGGAGCAGAAATAGATTGCTTGTTGCTGTCACAGTTTCCTTAGCAAAGATAACATCAGGATTGGGTTTACTTAAATTAAGACAAACCCTGGTGTCTACCCAGAATGTTTGTCTTACTGTATTTAATCCTCTGGCAGGAGCGTGGAAGAGGTCGTTTTGGGTGAACGCTGCTTAAAGTAGTCATCTTTCCTTGCAGAGCAAATTTATAAACTGGATACTAAAAATGAACCCAAAACAAAACGCTGGCACATCTTCCCTGGGCTTCAGCTGTATTTTCTTGGAACCATACATCATTGTCAACAGAGATCTGAGCACCTGAGAGCGGGAGGACGGGGAGAGGTGACACTGGCTGCCATTGTATACCATCCCTAAGAAGAGGGACAGGCAGACCTCAGAAAGCCATGAAGTCCGTGTTGCTAAATTTGTTAGCTTAAAACATGTAGACTAACTACTCCTAAATTAAAGTGGTTTACAAAAAGTAAAGTTGAGATGGCTCCCAAAGGATGTTTGCATTAAGGGTTCTTGAGTCACCGGGGAAACCTGAAAACACAGACTCAAGACCCCCTCTAGACCTCTGAAAACTGGTCATTGGCATTGTTTACAAAGCCTTCCAGGTGACTTCTGAAATGGCTCCACAGAGCAGGGTCTTCCTAACTGGAATAGGCACAGGAGCCCCTAGGATCGCCGGGAAGGTCAGCGTCCGCTCCAGGCAGGTCTGGGCAGCCTAACTAGCCGTGATGATGCCGATGTGCTCAACCAGGATACTGAGGGTCTCTGTCCCATTCTAATTATGGGGACCGGAATAGGAGAGGCTCACCATCAGTGTACAGTTCAAAGCCTTCCGATCATTTTGGATGAAAAACTTTTTCTTATGATGTGTGGGAGGCGGACAATCAGATCAGATGAGAGAAATCAGGTGCCATTAAAAACAATTTCCAGGGACTGGAGGAGTGGCCTGAATGTTACAGTACTTGTCTGGCATGCACAAGGACATGGATTCAAACCCCAGCACCACATACACAGTGAAGTGTCAGAGCAACCAAAGCCACATGAAAAACTAAATAAAAATGGATTCTCTCTCTCTCACTATCCCTCTCTCTTAAAACAAAACAAAAACAAACAAGCAAAAAAACAATTTCCAGTTGGGTGTGGTGGCTCATGCCTGTAATCCCAGTGGCTCTGGAGGCTGAGGCAGGAGGATTGCAAGTTCGAGGCCAGCCTCAGCAATTTAACAAGGCCCTAAGCAATTTAGTGAAACTCTGTCTCAAAAATTAAAAAGAACTGGGGATGTGGCTAAGAGTCAAAGCACTCCTGGTTCAATTCCCAGTATCTCCTCCCCGCAAAAAATCCAATTTCAATGACATTTTTCTTCAAACATTATTTCAACTGATGAATGAATTTTTAAAAATGCAGTAAAATGGAATATTATCTAGTTGTAAAAAGAGAATGAGGTTCTAATACATACTAGATCATGGCTTACAAACCCCAAAAATATGCTAAATTAAAGATGCCAGGCAAAGAAAGCATATACTGTATGATCCCATTCATGCGAAGTGTCAGCAATAGTCATATTTACAGAGCAGGTGGCTTAGTGGCTGCTGAGGGCTGGGGGATGAGGCATGAACAGAGGGTATGGGGTTTCTTTTTTAGGTTACAAAAATGTTCTAAAATTGTACAAAAAAAGGTCACTGGATTATATGATATGTCAACAATGTCTTCATAAACCTGTCTAATTACTGCAAGAACTTTATAGTACACATAGGCGAGCAAATACACAAAAAATATATGATTTTTAATGTATTGTATATGCTATATTTTATATACATTATAAAGATTAGGAGCAAATGGACCAAAGGAAAAATATCAAACAATCGAGCAGGAAAATAGCAGATACGCACAGCCAATTCCCCAGGAAACCAACCAGAAGGGCCTATGAAAAGGAGAGAGGCATAGAATCCTTCGAAATTGATGCAGTAAGGGGCTGGAGCAGCGGCTCGGCAGTTTTTGTGTTTGCCTAGCACGTACAAGGATGTGGATTCAAACCCCAGCACCACGGACACAACGAAGTGTCTGAGCAACAAAAGCCACAGGAAAAACTAAATAGAATTGATTCTCTCTTTCTCTCTCTCGCTGTCCCTGAAGTAAGTCAGGCACAGTGGCTCATCCCTGTAATCCCAGCAGCTAGGAAGGCAGAGGGAGGAGGATTGCAAGTTCAGCAATTTAGTGAGGCCCTAAGCAACTAAGCGAGACCCTGTCTCAAAAAGTAAAAAGGGCTGGGGTTGTGGCTCAGGGGTTAAGCCCCCTGGGTTCAATCCCTAGTTAAAAAAAAAAAAAAAAGACATTGGGGAAATAAACCAGATAACATTTCCGACCTGGAAGATTGGCAAAAGGTGACAAAAATTAGTATGCAAAGCTAGGCGATGCCAACGTGGAGAAATGAGAATCCTCACAGACTGCTGGTGGGAGAGATGCTGATTCAAAATCGTTGGAAAGCAGTGTAGCAGTATTTTGGTAAATTTGAAGATGTGTGCTTCCCAGGATTTGCTATTACAGACCCATGAGAAAGTCTCACCTATGCACAGAACTATTTTTCCTTTTTTCTGTATTAGCAAAAATCTTCAAACAACCTAAATCCCATCAACAGGGAAATGGATAACTATATTGGGATGTATTCATATAATGGGAAGTTGGGCAGCAGATAAAAATAAATGAATTTGAGCTAAATGCAATAAAATGTTTAAAATTATTCACATTTTATTTTCTAGAAATGAGAGTAGAGAGAGTAAGGGAACAGGAGGATGTCAAGTTCATGCCTGGTATATGTTGCTTGGACCGGACTTACCATCATTCCCGCCATGCTGCATTATCAGAGCAAGGCACAGGCCAAGTCTAGATTTGTGGGACTGGAAATAGACTCTGTGTAGTCTCATGGCCAAAGACCAGGATTAAGGGAGAAGTGAAAAATTCAGGCATGACCCAAATCTACCCTGTCACTATGCTCCTTTCCAGACAGTAACCAATGGGGCAGAGCACCCCCTAGTGGTCATCTCTGGGAGGGATACTGGGGACACAAGGAGACATCAGCAGGACCCCTGGCTCTCAGAGATCAGAGATCAGAGACCCCTGACTTTTGGAAGGGCAGAATGTATACAAGTAAAATTAATAAAATATGCATCTTGTGGGAGTTGACCCATATGCTGGAGGAGGGGTAGGACGCAGTGGCCAGCAGAGAAAAGGACATTCTAGGAGCAGAGGAGGCTTGAAGAAAGGCTGGTGGTGGCCATGCCTCTGTGCTTTTGCAAAATGGGACAACCAGGCTTGGGTTGTAACTCAGTGGCAGAGCACTTGCCCAGCACACGTGAGGCGCCAACTAAAAATAATTAAAAACAGTTACACACACGGACACACATGCACGCACGCGTACACACAAAACATTAAAAAATATAGGACAACCACCACCTGCCTCTGAGTGAAATAAGGTGAGGGAAAGTGCCTGGCACTGAGGAACCTCACCACAAAAGTCAATAGAATTGAAATGCCAGTTCTAAACCTCACCTCCTTCCACATCCCACACACTGCCCTTTCTTCTTTCCACGCCAGGTCAATGTCCCAGTCCCTTAGCATGTTACAGGCCCTCCATAAGGATCTGTTGACTCAGTGGTGTTGATAGAATCACCCTTGTTCAGTGCTTCCCCCAAGAGGTCACTCTGGGTAGTGCAACTACCAATGCCTCCCAATGGCTTTCACATTTGTGCTTATAGGGTTGAATAAAAGCAGGGCCCTCAATGAGTGAAACCTGAGGAATGGGGTGCAAGACTTGTGAATTCTCCCAAAGAAATGAGCTGTGAATTTCTCAGTAGGCCTCACCTGGGCACTTCATCTTTATCTGTCACCGGGCCTGGACTTCCACTTCCCTCTGGCCTTGTTTTGTTGCCCAGGTTGGCCTAAAACTCCTGGGCTCAATCCAGGTTCTGCCTCAGGTTCCTGAGTAGCTGGGACTTCAGTTGAAAGCCACCGAGCCTGGCTTCCCTTTTGATCTGTAGTCAGAGTGTCCCTTGCTTCCTGAACATCTCCTTATAGGGGGTCCCAAGCCATCCAAACCAAATACAGATTTGTCCTTTTCTGCATAGGTCCTTTCCATCAAGAAATCAGGGAACCGTGAAAAATAAATTCATGTTTTCTGACTTCTCAAGAACCTGAAGAGGTAAATATACCATTCATGGACGAGAAAACTGAGGCTTAGAGCCGTTAAGTCACTTACCTAAGGTCACACAGATCCAGAATTGTAATCCCCACCTGACTCCAAAGTCCTGAAACCAGGGATGGTACTGGGGATTGAACCCAGGGCCACTTTACCCCTGAGCTACATCTCCAGCCCTGTTTATTTATTTATTTATTTTATTTTTGAGACAGGGTTTCCCTAAGTTGCTGAGGCTGGACTCAAACTTGTGATGCTCCTGCCACAGCCTCCTGAGTTGCTGGGATTACAGGCGTGCATCACCACGCCTGGCTAGAGGCTCTCTCAGTGCTTATCACTGTTCTTTCTGAAACTTCTTTAAAGCGTGGAAGTGCTGTTATCCTTTAGAAATATTCCCCCAGGGCAAAAATCAGGAAGCAGGTATTTTGGCATTCTTGAGGACATCAGCATCAGGATGAGAGAGATGCAAACAGAAATTGAACAAAGACGTTTGTAAGTAGTCTCCAACATTAAGGAAAGAAAAAAGACCCAAAACCCCCATATTCAGTCTGATGTCTAAGAGGATTGAGGCTAGAAATGACATCAAAATCTTGGAGTTAAAAAGACAGAATGAAACTCCAGCGACTGAACAATTACTTGGAAATGTGTGACTCTGAAAACTTGACCAAGGAACGATGACAAGTTCTACAAACTTGTTGCAGGAATAATGATGCTATTTTTTTCACAAGCTGCCAAGTCGCCAAGGGAAATGGCATCCATGAATAGTGCCCTGTAGTGGGCATGAGGGTCATAGTTCACTGGAACATGGAACACTCCGGAAAAGCATCTTACCCCACCAGCTGGTTTTCACAGGAGCCTTCTGGGGGTTTGCCGAAACATGAATCTGTGGGTTCTTAAAAATGTTTCTTGAGGCTGGAGCGGTGGCTCGGTGGTTATGACGTTTGTCCAGCATGTGTGAGGACTCGAGTTGGAACCCCAGCACCCAAGTACACAGCGAGGTCTCAGAGCAGCAAAAGTACATGAAAAACTAAATAAAAATTGTTTCTCTCTCTCTCTCTCACACTGTCCCTCTCTCTTTAAAAAAAAAATGTTTCTTGTTTCAACATTCCTTGCAAACAGCTCCCTTTCACAATCCATTCTGTGACTCTACGAACTTTCCATACTATCAACCATTTATTACGGCTATTAGTAAAACAGCAGTTTTAACAAAATTGTAGTTTTGCATAACAAAATTTTACTTTTCAGTAATATTGGTAGTGTAGATTTATAAATTTTTGTTTTTAGAGAGAGAGGGACAATGAGAGAGAAAGAGAGAACTTTATTTAATTTTTCATGTGGCTTCCGTTGCTCCGACACTTAATTGTATAAGTGGCGTTTGAACTTGGGTCCTTGTGCATGCCAGGCAAACCCCTAACCTCTGAGCCACTGCTCCAGCCCCAGCCCTAAATTCTTTTGTTAATTTAATTTTATATTTGTAAAGAGAGA
>PVKS010032116.1:0-22836 GCA_004027875.1 Aplodontia rufa
AGTTGGGGATTTATTATTTTTACATCGCTTTTAGAAGATGAAGGAGCAGAAGTTCAAAAAGACTCCAAGCTAATTTAGCTAGAAAGAAGAGTAGCGATGATAGCAAATATTTATGAAGGCTTACTCTGTGATAGGCTCAATATTAACTTGTTCATATTTCCAAATCAGTTGGGAGGGCTGAACTCTGATCCAACTCTCGGAGGTCAAAGTATTGCTCTCTGAAAGCCACAATAAGATGCAAATCTTTTATTTATGAAGAACAAAACATCTTTGCTAACAAATCGGCAGTGATCAGTTTACCAAAACACTGCCAGAGAGGAGGCTTACATGGGACATAGATATTTGATTGAGCAAGAAGTAAATGGAGACACAATTATTCCAAGACAAGAAAATAATACTATAAAAGTAACTGGTATGTATGTTCATTTAAATATTTATTATTTTAAATAAACTATGAATATTCAATCAGCTGTTCAGTATTTGTATCTATAGGAGGCCAGTTAAGGGTGAATGAAAACTACACAGTGCCAAAAATGTTCTTTGCTCTCAGAATGCTTCCTCAGGGGGATTGTATCCCTGGGGCTTTTAAATGGCATGATTTTTCTTTGGTCTCATTTCATGATGATGGCAGTACATTTCTTGTGATACTGGGGTTTCTGGTATTCATCAGCACAAGTGTTCAATGGTGCAATAGATGCTTGACATACTTGCTAAAAATACACAAAGGCACGTGTGCATGCGTGTGCGCACACACACACATACACACACATCTCAAACAGAACACGTGAGAAAATAATTTTGGAAAGTGTTGCATTTTAGAATCTCCCTCTTTCTTAGAAATTTATTATGCCTATCAGTTTGCTAAAATTTTTGGAAAGTCTTGCAGTAAAGAATAGAGTATCCCCCATAATATCCTGAATGTATTAGATATTAGGGCACTTTGGATTGTCCCATTGGAGAACACTTTCTTGGTTACTGCTCTGATCTCAAAGGATTCTAAGCTCACTTGTCTACTTAAGAAGCTATTGCTTTCCCCTCAAGCATCTGAGAACTAATTACTTCTACAGGATGGATCTTGACTGAAAAATGTAGACCTACACTTGATTAAGAACCTATACCTGATTATTTTAATTTTTAAAAAGTACAGTCTATTAATAGGTAAGATGGCGGTAGGCAGTGCATATTATGATGTGGATTCTGTATACATGGCTTTTTCCATTATATATTTTTCCTATCCTCTAGTATCTTCTTTAGATTCACTATTTGCCTTCTTACATTTATTTTTCTGCTTTTATTGTTTGTAAGTAATACAAATAAGTTCTATTATTTTAGTGTATAATTTGATAGTTCCGACAGGTATACATAATTTTAATAACATCTTTTCTGTCTTCAACTCAGAAAGAAACTTGGGCTATCTTCTAATAATCTGCTTTCTGTCTCATGAGCTATTGTCTAGGCAATGATTTTTAGATGTACCCCAGACATCTCGTAATTTTGTTGCTGCTCTTTGTTTCTTGTATTTTAGCCCTTCCTTCAGTGTTTAATTTCCTTTTTAAAATACTGTTTTTTATCAGTTACATTAGTGAGAACTAGTGTGGATGAAAAATCTTCAATTTTCCCTAAAAAATTTACACTGACAGTTATTTTCTTTCACTACTTTGAAATTTTATTTCCTTGTCTTATGTTTTCTGTCCATGGTTGCTAAAGAGATAATTACTATCAATATGAATGTAATTTCCATTAAAACAATCTATATATGGTGGAATTCTAAGATGGCCTCCAACTTTTCAACCCTTGTGTGCTCATCCTGCAAAATCCCCTCCACTTGAGAGAGATAGGATAACACACACATTATTGTATTATTTTATTTGACAAAGTTGAAGAGATTTTGTAAATATAATTAAGGTGTCAAGAGAGTTGATTTAAAGGGAAACCAGAGGGATATTCTGCTGTTGTGAGGCTCACTTAATGAGAAAATCCTTCAAGGATGAACCGGGATCGTTCTGAAGACAGAGATTCTCCCCTGTTTATCTCAGAGCAACAGAAAGTCAAGCCGTGAGCTTCCACGATGTGAGCAGAGGTAGGAGTCTAGGGCCTCCATGCTACAGCTGCAGGAGATTGCAATCGACCATGAACCCAAAACCTGAATGAGAAGACATCCTGGCTGACAAGCAGGTTGCGTTGTTGTGGGATCTGCCTGGAGGACAGTCATGCCACATCCAGATTCATAACCAGGGAAACCTGGAGAACGCCTTGCATAAAGGCACAGGAAACAAATATATTACATTATCTTTCTTGAACCTTTGACAACATTTCTTTTTTTAAGGTATCCTGTAGTTTTATTACATGTCTAGGTTTGGTCTAGTTTATTTTAGATGGAACATAGCATACCTTCCAAATCTAACCTTTTTTTCATAAAGTCTGAAAAATTCACAGCCATTATATTCTCCTTGTATTCTTCTCTATGCATCTTAATATCAGATGTTCCTCTTTATCATTCTGTGACTTTTTCTGGGAACATTGTTTAAATTTAATCTCTAGTTTACTAAATCTATCCTCAGCTGTGCTATTACTTTAAAAAATCAATTTATAAAAAAAAATCAATTTATAGCCCAGTGGTAGAGTACTTGCCTATCATGCACAAGGCCCTGGGTTCAGTTCCCAGCACCACAAAAAGAAATGAATGAAGAAAAGAAAAATCAATGAATTTTTTTTTTTTTTTGGTACCAGGGATTGAACCCAGGAGTGCTTTACCACTGACCCACATCCCTACACCTATTATTTATTTATTTATTTATTTATTTATTTATTTATAGGCAGGACCTAAGTTTCTTAGGGCCTTGTTAGTTGGCTGATGCTGGTTTTGAACTTGCAATCTTCCTACCTCAGTCTACCAATCTGTTGGAATTACAAGTATCTGCCAACATGCCCAGTTGATTAGCTGATCTTTTAAAATTTCAATAACTTTAGTTTTTGTTTCAAGAAATCCTATCAGGAGGTTTTCAAAGTATGCCTTATTTTGATCTTTTTTCTCATCTTTTACTTTTTTAATTAAATAATTACAAATATAATTATTTTTTATTTTGTGTCCAATAATTATGTTGTCAATGACATTTTTCTTCCAGATATGTTTTGTCAAAGATAGTTATTGCCTACTTACCCATGGTAATTTGTTTCTTTGTGAGTTGTAATTTTATAAGTTGGACTTCTGTTGGATGCGATGCACTTTGGAGAATCTGAAGTGGTCTAGAATAAGTGTGAACTGACTGATTTGCCTTTGCTGCTTAGGCCTCTTTTTATATAAATACTCAACCTGGTGGGTTCTGAATCATGCATTAGCCCACTTAGGGTCAAGCCTGAATTTATATCTTCTTCAGGGAAAAATTCCTTTACTTTTTTTTTTCCTGTTGGAGTCTAATTTAAGATGTCCAGTCTTTCTTCTCCTCTGTCTTTATATTGTCCCTGCATCTTTCATTCTGTGCACCAAGGATTCTGGCTTCCTACTGGGACATTACTTCTTTCTCCCCATTCCTTAGGAGTCCAATATTTCCAGTCCTTTTTTCTTAATTTATTTTTATTGGTGCATTATAGTTGTACATAATGATGGGGCTTGTTGTCACATATTCATAGATGCACACAATACAACAATATAATTTGATCAATATCCCGCCCACCCCTCACTTCCCTCCTCCCATCCACCAATCCCTTGCCTCTCTCTCTGGGTCATATATTTTTCCTAAAGCGCCCAAGTATAGTGACATAATTCTTATACCTATGAAGAACATTTTTTTATATACATGACAATAGTATATACATTGACATACTTATAAATGCTTGGAGTGTACCTTGTTTTTAATTCAGTTCCAATATTTCCCCTTCTCTTTCCTTGCTATCACCCCTTGTTCTTTTTAGATATATTTGAAAACAGGATTAAATATTTACATTTTTGTAAAGGTATACAGAATAACTTATTATTATTCAGTTCCCAGTATCCCCCAACCCTTCTCATTTCTCTTCCCTGTACTGGTCTTTCTGTTGTTTACTAAATGACTTCCTCCCACTTTTTTAGTGACTCATTGAATCATACATTGATGATATTCACTATGTTATGTTCATATTTGGACATGAGCAAGTTAAATCTGATTCCTTCCATTAACTTTCCCTATAGCAGCACAATTCACAATAGCTAAGCTATGGAACCAACCAATGGTGCCTTTCAGTTGATGAATGGATAAAGAAATTGTGGCATATACATACAGTGGAGTATTACTCAGCCACAAGGATGAACAACATTAAGTCATTTGGTGGCAAATGGATGAAACTAGAGGATATCGTGCTAAGTGAAATAAATCAGTGTGAAAAAACCAAAGGTCAATTGTTTTCTCTGATATGTGGAAGCTAATCTGAAATAAGGAAAAGAATAGAAGAAAAGTTGAAAGGGGAGGAAATGGAGTAAGGAGCAATGAAATAGGGGAAGTTAATGGAAGGAATCAGACTTAACTTGCACATGTTCAGTCTTTTAATGACATTTCAAAACAAGCCCATGAGTTAAAGAGAAGGGCATATGCTCACAGAGCAGGCCATGCCTTAGCTTAACCACTCTGGTTTAAATTCTCCTTCAAATTCTGGTTCTTGGGAATTTCCTTAGCTTTCGTATTTCCTCAGATCTGCATTTTACAGTACGCTACTTACATTTCCTCACATTCCAAACTTTATTTCAAAGCAAAAAAATTTTTTTTCATTAATTATTGGGCTATATTGTTGGAAACATTTTAGAAATGGCTTGGAGGTCACGTATACTAACGTATTACACAGTTTTCACTCTAATAACGCCATCATTTATGGAAAATTGATGTGTGCCAGGCAGTTTGCTAAGTGCTTTCATGAATTATTTAACTTACCTTGCAAAAACTCACCAATGTAAAAAATTATTTGCAATATATAAAGAAGAAAAATGAGGTCATGAGAGATAAAATTACTTGTGTCCATTTACATGTCAACAACATAATTATAAAATAAAAATGCAAATCAAAGTTTGTTTTTGTTGTTAATGTTTTTCATGGCCAAGTTATTCCAACCATATGGTATTCTCCTCTATACTTTTGGTAAATAATTTTTTATCTTGTTCTCAATTGCTAATAAGAATGTCAAACTTTGTGCTTTTGAAACAAATAATTCCATGTGGATGGTAATTAATTTACCATTAACTTATCATGGTTCATTTTTCCTTCTAGTGAGTCAAAATTCATCTTCAGATATTCATTTTAATTCAAAGCTTTGATTTCATACTATGTTGGTTCTTTAATACTTTTAGTCCCTAGAACTTCCTATTTTTTCAATAGTTCCTCATATAGAAATTACATGATTTATTTTCCATCTTTATTGGTTATTCTCTCAAGAGCCCATTCATCTGATATTGATAAAAAAATGTGTGATCAAGGACTGAATACATTTCTCAAGTATGAAATGAAAGTAATATGTGTATTTGTCTGGTATTTCTAGGGCTTAATTCCTTTAGTCACTATGTGGCAGGACCCTTAGAAAAATATGTTTACAACTCCTTTTCTTTTTTCTACATTTGATACCTACCTCTTCTTTCATTTTCCATTGAAGTCAGCTTATGTTTCAAAGTTCATCAATAAGATACAGGGCTTATAGTCAAAGACTCTTATCTTTTTGAAATTTTTCATTGTCTTTGATAGATTCCTGGCAAGACCAGTTTTGCACAAATATCATGCTAAGTCTGTGATTCAGAGCTGTGGCTTAATCTGTCATTTGATTATCTTGGGGTAGATGAAGGCCCTCTTTTGAGACAAAGCGTGGCTGTAAAGATGGAGAGGTAAAGAATGACTTTGCATGTTCTTGCTGATCAGTGGGTGGGTATAGTGATGATGGGGCTCAATTTCACTACATATTTGTAGAATGTTTGGGTTGCAATCATCAGTAAGTAGATTTATATGTCATTCCAGAATTTAGGAGAGGCATGTGGACTGGATTTATAAACTGAAAGTTTTTAGTATAGTAGAAGAATATTAATCTTCCATTGTTGCTCTAACAAATCACCACAAGCTTGGTGTCATAAAACAACATGAATTTATTATCTTATAATTCTGGAGGTCAAAGGTTTAAAATTAGCTTCGCTGGCTTAAACTAAAGATATTGGCAGGTCTGAATTCCTTCCAGAGACTCTAGAGGAAAATTCATTTACCTTTTATCTTCTAACTTCAAAAGGAAGCCTGCATTCCTTAGTTTGTGGCCTTCTCTTACATCTTTAATGGCAGCTACTATCTCTGTTCTCTGAGTCTTCCCTTATATCTTCATTTTTCCTGACCTTCCTACTTTTTATGAAGCCCTTATGGTTATATTAGGCCCACCCAGATAACCCAAAATAATCTCCCTTTTTCATTCAGTTATATCTGAAAAGTCTCTTTTCCTGTGTAAGTTTACACATTAACAAGTTTGGGATATTAGGATACAGTCATCTTTGTGTGTGAGGGAGGTCATAATTCAGCCTACCACAGGGGGAATTGAAACTGAAACTATCATCCTAAGAGATATTGGCCTTTAATGAGAAACAGAAGAAAGAGGCTCTAATAGAAGATAAGGAAAATAGCAATAAGGAAGGTTGGAGAGACTCATGAGGTAACTAAAACCAATGGAGGCAGATTTTCAAGAGAAAATATTAGTTAAAAGTTTTGAGTTTTCAAAGATGTCAAAGAAAAGTTAGGGTGACTATTTTTTTTATGCATTTTTCCACTAAAAGTTTATAGAAAGTTCATGAAGAAGTGAGGGTAGTTATATGTTCAAAATTCTATTTTAGAAGGTAAAGTAAAAAGATAGCGTATTTTCAAACAACTCCACGGCAACAAATGAAACAACAAAACCCCACAGAATCCAATTAAAAAGTGGTTAAAAGACATGAGCAGACATTTCTCAAAAGACATACAAATGGCTCAAAAGCCTTGATATCACTAATCATCAGAAATTCTAATCCAAACTTCAGTCCAGTTAGAATATTTGGCTCTTATCAGAAAGAGAAAAGATAGCAAGTGCTAGAGAGGAGATGGAGAAATGGAATCACTTTTACGCTATTAGTAGAAATGTAAATTAGTGCAACCATTCTGGAAGAGAGTTTTGAATTTCAGCAAGAAATTAATAACAAAATCACCTTATGAGATAACAGCCCCACTACTTGCTATCATTTATCCAAAGGAAATGAAATTAGTATGTCAAAGAGACACCCTACACTCCCATGAATATTGCATCCTTATTCCCAATAACCAAGATATGGTAACCAATCTGTGCATCACTAGGTGAATGGATAAAGAAAATGTGTCACACACACACACACACACACACACACACTGGACTGTTATTCCACCATAAAAATGGCAAAACCCTGTTACTTTTGGCAATACGGATGATCCTGGAAGACATTATGCTAAGTGATATTAGCCAGGCACAGAAAGACAAATAATCATGTGATGTCACTCATTTGTGGAATCTAAAAATGTTAATCTTATAGACGTACAGAATAGAATATTAGTTACCAGCATTTAGGGAGAAGAGATGGGAAGGCCAGTTGGGGAGAGGTTGGACACCTGGTACAACGTTATAGCCAGATGGGTATAATGTTTGTTTTTGCACAGAAGTGTCATTATAGTTAATAATACTATACTGTGTATTTCAAAATAGCTGGAAGAGAGTAAATTGAATATTCTCACCACAAGGAAATGATAAATATTTGATAATATTTGATAAATCCAGTCAGTGCTTGATGTATACATGTACGGAAACATACTATACTATCAAATATGTACTATGATATGTCAGCTAAAAATCAAATAAAACTGGAAAAAATACAACAAAATCACACCTATAATTAATAATAATTGAATTAAAGGACTTGAAAACACTTTTAAAAGCTTTCTAGACTTATAACTCTGAAACCTGAATGTTGAACACCTCATCACCTCAAGCAGCACATTGTAATTGCTACTCTTGTGTCACAGGCACTTGTATTTAAATTGTAGCTCTGCCACATACTAGTTTTGTGTCCTGCAGCAAAATACTTATACTTTCTCATTATTTCCTTAATTTTATCCCCTGTAGATTAGGATATTAATTTGCAGGATAATTGTTAGTATTTAAATGTGAACAATGTGAAGTGCCTAACTCACTGTATGCTCTCAATAAAGGCTACTTAATATTACAGCTATCATTATGAAAGTATTTCTGAAAAATATGTGTTACTGCAAATAGTACCTATTATGGTCTTTCAAGTTTTTCTGGGTTTCATATTAAAGGTGGGGTCAGCAAAAGTATGTGCATACCCAATAGGCTTTAATTAAAGGCAATATTTAGTATTCCAATTAGCACCCTTTCTCCACTTTCTTTTTGGGAGTAGGAATTAAATGAGATAATGGATTTGTTTTGTCTTATAACCAACCATATCAACCATTAGCAGGATTTCAGCTGGCAAACTTATAGCAGTCTTTTTTTTGTGTGTGTGGGGAGGTGTTGGGGGTTGAACCCAGGAGCACTAAAACACTGAGCTACATTCCCAGCCCTTTTAGTTTTTTATTTTGAGAGAGGGTCTCACTAAAGTTGCTCAGGATCTCACTGAACAGCATTGTTTTGCTCAATGTTCAAGTCCATGATCAGCTTGGTTATCCCTATCTCCTCACCCTTTTCCCGTCCAAATACGCCAATCTGCATCCTTCAGTGACATTTCATTCCTCAGTCCTCAGTGATATTCTGGTCACACTGGAGGAATTCCTGAATATTTTTGATCCTTTCACCCTTCTGAGCATTTTCTCCCCATCAGGAACCCCTGTCTCATCTGTTACTGCAGTTGCGTTCAGCCTGTGTAGATCAGTTCAGATGGTCCTCTCATATGGAGGTTGTCTTTGATCTTGGGTGTAAGCTGGTGTAGAAATATGTCTCTATGGTATTTATGATTCCTTTCTAGTCAGAAACCACTCTTTTCACATATTTGTTGATCATTGGAATTTCTTCATTTGAGAAGTGTCTGTTTAGTTCTTTTGACCATTTATTGATTGGATTATTATTCTTTTTTGTGTTTACTTTTTTATTGTTTTTTTTTTGGTATATCCTGGATATTAATGAAAAAGGAGGCAATGCTTTTTTCCCATTCTGTAGGTTCTGTCTTCACACTCTCACACTCAATTTTGTCCTTTTCTATGAGAAAGCTTTTCAATTTGATGCCATCCTATTGATTTTTCCTTTTAATTCTTGTGCTTTTGGGGGTCTTATTTAGAAAATCAGTTCCTGAGTAGAACAAGAATAATAAAGAATATGAACAACAATAGATGTTGGCAAGGATGTGGGGGAAAGGGTGCGCTCATTGTTGGTGGGAATACAAACTGATACAACTACTCTGGAAAGCAGTATAGGAATTACTCAAAAAACTAGGAATAGATCCACCATTTGACCCAGCTATCCCACTCTGCAGTACACATCCAATGGACCTAAAATCAGCATACCATAGTGGTGCAGTCACATCAATGTTTATGGTAGCACAATTCACAATAGCTAAGCTTGGATTCGACTAATGAACAAATAAAATGTGGTATACACACACAATGGAGTAGTACTCAGCAGTAAGGAAGAATGACATTATGTCATCTGCAGGTAGATGGATGGAACTAGAGGATATCATAGTAAGTGAAATAAGCCAGACTCAAAAAACCAAATGGCAAATATTCTCTCTGGTATGTGGAAGCTAACTCAAAATAAAGAACAGAGGAATCGACAAAGAGGAAGGAAATGGAGAAAAGAGAAATGAAATAGGAAAAGTCTGTGAAAGGAATCAGACTTAACTTTTTATCATGTTTACATAGGAACATATCATAGTGAACCTTATCAACATGTGTATCAATGAGTCACTAAATTAAAAAAGCTATTAGTAAATAACAGAAAGATTAGTAAAGGGAAGAGAACAGGGTGGTGGGGGCAGCATGGGGAAATACTGGGAACTGAATTAGATTAAATTATGCAGCATGCTTTTATAAAAATGTCAATATTTATCCTTTTGTCAAATATATCTAACAAGTAAGTGAGGGAAAGATGGAGGAGAAGGGGAAATACTGGAAACTGAGTTCCATTGTCATGTACGTAAAAGAATAGGGTGGGTGGAAGGTAGGGGAAGGGGAAAACTGGAGACTGAACTATAATAAATTAAACTCCAGGCTTTTATAATTATGCCGTTGTTTAATCTTATGTCATCGCTACCTAAAAAAAAATCAATAAAAAATAGAAAAATAAATAAAAATAATAGGCAATGAGAAGCCCCTGGAGGGAAAAAATCAGAACCTTGCCACAGAAAAAAAAAATTAAAAAAAAAACCAAAAACAACTATCCTTTTCAATAGAACATCCCTCCCTCCCCATGCCTGGCAGAACAATAGCCAATGGTTGGAGCACTCATGGTTTATTCCTTGATATTTGTTGCTCAGAAGATGCTTGTTAATGTAGTTACTTTTCCAATTAATGAAAAAAGCAATTTGAAGGCAAGGAGACACAAGACGTGCTCTTGTTCAGCTGTTGGAGAAGGCAGCTCAGAAATCCAGAGGGCTAATTCATCAGGAGGATAATCAGAAGGGTTTGTATACACAGATGCATTTTGCAGAAGGCAGAAATAGATCCATCGTTTCACTCTGTTTTCTCCAAGACTCCAGTGGCATTGAGGAAAGCAGGTGAACCTAATTTAATGTTCTATTTAAATCTTTCAGATATTTTTATTTGCCCAAAGCAAAATATCTCATTCAATAAAGGCATGTCAAGCCCTAGAATAGATGATAGTCAGGTGAAAAATTTGTCTGAATAGATAATAAGCCTGAAAGTCCTGAATTTTTTTTGCTGTAGATTAGCACCAGATTCAAAAGACTGGTGAGGGAAAAGGGACTGGGCTTAGCTTCAATATTCGCATTCAGATCCTCCCTTGCCCTAGCACCTCTGAGACACAGAGACCCTTGCAAATGAGTTTGCACATTTCAGGACTTCTGTTGTTTTAGTTTGCTTGCTTCTGAATGCATTAAAACTGAGGGGTCTGGGCAAAGTCCTAGTGGCAATGAGACTGACTTTAGAATATGCACAAACAAATTTTTTTGAGTAGAGATCAGATAGATTTGCAAGTGAAATGTTGTCTAGTCTTATTTCAAAGGGGATTTTTATGAAATATGCAGTCACTTACATGGGATTCAGAATCTTTTCAGCACAGCCAAATGCTTTGGTTTGTCAACTGCAGTTGACACAAAAGACATTTTCCTACAGGAGGGATTAGGGGAAACAGAGTCAGATGCAGCTCCCTTGCACGTTGAGGTTAACAAAGTGTGGTCTAATGGCCTAATATTTTGCACCTCAGTACATTGGTTCAAGGACAGTTCTAAAGGGGAAGTATTGCATTTCAGCCACAGACCAAAGGCCACAATAGAAACAAGAAATCAAGAGTTTAGAAAACTAGAATACTTGGTAAATATGGTACAGTGCAGAATGATTCTAAATCATTTGGGACAGCCAGCTTTTGTGGCACATGCCTGTAATCCCAGTGATTTGGGGGACTGAGGAAGGAAGATTGCAAATCCAGCCTCAGTCACTTGATGATGTTCTAAGAAACTTAGTGAGACCCTGTCTCAAAATTAAAAAATAAAAGAACTTGGGATGTAGCTCAGTGGTAAAGTTTGCCTGTGTTTAATCCTCAGTATCCCCTGGAAATGGTGATGATGATGATGATGATGATGATGATGATGATGATGATGATAATAATGGGTATAACTTAAATAACAAAACTAAGGTGCTATATACATTCATTCATATTGGGCGCTGGCCACTCTATATCCAGATAGTTTAAAGGATTTAAAAGCAGAAATCCATATTAGAAATAGGAAAAAACAGGAAAATTTAAGATTTACCAGTTACTTATGGAAACAAGTTAAAAAGTGTTACCATAATCTCCTTCCAATTGCCCTTGAAGCTCCTTTACTAAATCTGGCCTTCATGTCCTTCATTCTCCAGCCACAACAGGAGACATTTGTCTCTATGCCTGTCACATACATTCATACCTCCTTAACTCTAAAATACTACCCCTGTAGAGTCACAAGTTTTCTGAACAGGGTTTCAATCTCTCTTCCAATTAACCACCCTAGTGGAGGTAGGCAAGAAAAAGCTCGAACTATGAATGTGAAGCTACATAAAAAGATTTGGACTAGAGACACAGACCTGCACAATCAATATGAGTCCGAATTGAAGCAATACATAATGTAGTTTCTCTGAGATAGGAATTTTGGGATGTAGAGAAACCTCAGTCTCAGAAGTGAACAGCCCATAAACTGTTGGGATGAAGAACTACTGGTGAGTAACCCAGCCGTGTTCTTGGGCTTGTGTCCTTGCCCATAGCTTGCTGATTGATTGGCTAAAGAAAATTGCTAGACAGCAGCAGGCATCTGGAGGAACTATTTAGAAAGCATGCACATTAGAGATGTTGGTGACTGAGAAATGACCCTAGTCTCCTTTCAGTAGTCAGAGGCACATTCCTGGGTAGAGATTTAGGATGGTAGTGGGACCTAAACTGTAGACATAGCAAGATTGGAATATGTGAGGGCAATTCACAGCTGCAAGAAAAACTAGTGCTGAAGTTCATTCTCCAGCCCTGACTCCACCTCTAGTGTAGCCCCATAGCTACTGTACCTGTCCCTCTACATAAATGTTAAAACCCCGCACCAACAAGAGGTGACTCACTTTCAGAAGTCTGAGATCGCCTGCACTCCCAGTCTCTTGGCTTATACCTGACACATCCATAAACTCTTTTCAGTAGCAATATTAAGAACCTGACAGTGGTGCCAGGCATGGTGGCACAGGCCAGCTAGTTGGGAGGTGGAGGCAGGAGGAGCGCAAGTTCAGGCCAGCAACTTAGCAAGACTCTCACCAATCTAGGGATACCTTGTCTCAAAACAAAAAATAAAAAGGGCTGGGGTTGTGGTGGTTGTGAAGCGCTGCTGGATTCCATACCTATCCCGTACCAAAACAATCCCCAAACCAAGATGTAAACCAAACCAAAACAAAAAACAAAAAGGTGGGAGTGGAGTTCTCTATTTCTGGGGACTTCCTGACCTCCTGGTTCCCTGTACAGTGACATACTGTAGAGGAGACTATCATAAAGGAGGAAAAGCCATCAACACCATCTATCCTTCAGTGGAAAGTGAAATTATGACAGGGAAAGAGCAATCATAAAGAGAAAGAAGAGTGGGTGATCCTTCACATTAGTGGAAATAGAAAAATGGAGGAAAATTGGGGCTGAGTCCTGCTGGACTTGATAAACTGGAAATTAATGTTTTGTATCATCAGCAGCAACCTCCCTGCCTCTCCCCGCAGGACAGCATCAGATTGGTACAAAATGAGGAAAGGAGAAGGATGCAGTGCAGGCTGTTGAGTAGAGACAACTATTTCAAATATTTTATTAGTTGGAGAAAGGAGACAGATGGGACAGTAGCTTGAGGGTTGAGCTGGAATTAAAAATTGCACTTGTATGGTAAAATTTCTCAATAACACATTCATCACAAAAGATTTCCTTGCAAACCAAGCCATCCTAAAGGCTATGTCTACTCTACATGTACTTGAGTGCTACAGAAAGATCTGGATTCTGGGCATGTAACAAAACCTTGGCATCCTACATATTCTTACTCTGCAAATTGTAACACCAATTATTGCTTTTTAAATGTATGTTTGTGCAAATTCCAGGGAATAAAAATAATTTTTAAATCACAAACTGACATAAAACATATTACTATTATTTTCATCAGCTATGTAACTTTTAAAAAGTCTTATGTAGACAATTTGAAAATATTCATATTTCAAAGCATTTTAATTGTAAGTAACTTTATGAATAAAACTTTGAACAGATTAAGAGAATGACCATTTATATTTATACTGTGTGCCAAACAGAAATACTCAAATGAATTCTCTTTTTCTTCTTTAAGGAATGGTAAGTATAGTTTTATTCACTTTATAGATGGGAAAATGTTTTTGAGATATTAACTAATACTCTTAAATTCATTTAGCCAGCTAGAGAAAAGTCAGTGTTCTGAATTCAAACCTACCTGATAAGCCTACAAACTAATATTACTCAATCAAATCTAAATATTTATTTGTCAAAGTTTTCTTTCATTATACATACAAAAGAGAAACCTAAAGAATAGGTGTTTGATTTGGCTGGACATGTGAGCTAAAATAACTATTTTTGTGATTATGAACTTAGAAATACTGAAGCAGGGGTGAGTGAATCAAACATGGAGCTCAAAAGTGGGTGGGCAAGGCAAAGTTTTACTCCTCTCAGAGGGGTGCTACCAGGAACCAGGATAGCAAGTACCCTGGGTTGGCAGTCTGTCTAACCTAATGGCTGTGTTGCCCTTCACTCTGATTGGAGGAGTTCAGGGTCATAATCTACATGATTGGCTAATTTTAGAATTGGGGCAGGCAAAGGGCTGTAATTAAAATGGCTACAATAGGATCCAATTATGGCTATATTCTGAAAATGGACCACTGGGCTTTCTATTTCTCGAAAACTGAACTCATACATAAGGAAAAAGTTAAAATGTTCCTAAGGGTATTGGGGTATGTTTCTCTTTAGATTCTCTGTGTTCATAAAAGTGAACTTCAGAAGTCCTAAATGAAAAGTATTAATACAAATCTTACTGGAAATCTATTTTAATACCTAAATCTTAACTATTTCTCATCAAAATGTTCTAGTCTTCTTCCTTAGCTCTCCAGGGTGGGAGAGCTGAGAGGGCTGGCACATGGTAATCGGCTAACCTGGTCCTATCCCCAAATCAAATACTCCCAGATATGCAGAGAAGTGTAATGAGTAAGCAAACATTTATGTACTTGAAGCATCATATAAAAACAATTTATCACAATTTTCAATGTTTGATAATAATTAAGATTTTAATCTTGGGACAGAGAAGAAAGCAATGTGACAAAGTTGATGCAGAAGAAAGGAAGAAAAATAATTTATTTTATATAAAATCTATCATTTCCTTGAGTCTGGAGAGGTGGAATAGTATAGTAGTTAAGATGTGAGTTTGAACCTGGGTTTGTGATTTATCAGCAATGTGATTTTGGGCAGGATATTTAATTGCTCTTTGTCTTGGTTTCCTCATCTAAAAATAGGATTTTTAATTATTAATTATTAAAAAAGTTGCAAGAAAGCCCAGTCCTTAGAAACACCAGTGTGTTATCTATTATTAATATATGCAGTTATACTGATAGTTCCTTTCTTGAATTTTGTATGAAAACCCAAAGCAAGAGCTGTCCAAAAATATTAGATTTTCAACTCTAACATCAAAATAAGGTGGAGATAAGCATAAATTAAAGGCAAGAATATTAGACTCTTTTTTAAGTAGAAGAGTTCTTTTGTTATAATCTTTTCATTCATTCATTCATTGTCATTAATTCAAACTTTATTGAAGGTCTATTATGAACCTGTAGTCCTATAGATAAGAGATAACAGCCTTTGATTTCTTCTGTATCGTATGAGCATGTTATTTCTTACATCAAGAGCTGAAGTCTGTTTCTCTCCTCTTGAATCTGGTTGGACTTCCTTTCACAAATAAAACAGCAGAAGAGAAGTTGTACCAGTTTCTTCCCAGTTTTTTTTTTTTAAGAGAGAGAGGAACAGTGAGAGAAGTAATCAATTTTATTTAGTTTTTTATGTGGCTTTCATTGCTCTGAGATTTCATTGTGTATATGGTGCTGGGGTTTGAACCCACGTCCTCGCACATGCCAGGTAAGCGCCATAATTGCTGAGACACTGCTCCAGCTCTCTTCCCAGTTTTTAAAATAAATGCCAGCTTCTGCTCCCTCTTTCTTGTTAGTCAGTTTCCATGTAAGATGTTCAGATTTGCTGGGACCCAACGCATTGTGAGAAAGGCCAAGCCAGACATGTGAAGAGGCTGAAGGAAAGAGAGAGGGAAGCTCACCCATTCTCTAGGGGTTCCAACCATCCTAGAAATGTGACAAAGAAGTAATATTAAGAGTTCCAATCCCAGCAGCTGCCATATGGAGACCTCTTCATTTAAACCCAGCCCCAGTGCAATTGTGAAAAGTAATACAAAACTGTTTTAAGGAGATAGTTGCTAAATAACTGTAGGTAACCAAAATAATGCTTTTAGTCCAGTAGCAGTAATAGTATCTATAGTCACAAAACTGAGGTTCACCTAAGAGATGAGATAAAATCAATATAAATGTGTGGAAAATTGGCTGGTATGTTGGTTTTCACGTATAAGTCTCATGAAGAAAGGTCCAGATACAGAAATTTGTCGATATATCCAGAGATTAATAGTCTACCTAAATCAGAAGGCTAATTTGCTATTACATTACGCCAATGAACTGGAATATATCACATTCACTCTCTGTTCCACAAGTTACATGAATGGCCAGTTTATCATCAACACATTGTATGATGGGCATGGAATCAATCAAACAGGATGAATTAACCCAATACTCTTGTGTGTGTGTGAGTGTGTGTGTGTGTGTGTGTGTGTGTGTTCACAAGTGCCAACACTACTGGGGATTGAATCCACAGTCTTATCCATGCTAGGGAACCATACTTCTATTGAGCCAAATCCCAGGCCTTTTTTTCATTTTGAGACAGGGTCTTGCTAAGTTGCCCAGGCTGACCTTGTACCCATCACCCCACTGCCTCAGCCTCCCAAGGGGCTGGGATTACAGGTGTGTACCACTATGCCTGCTAGAATAATTCAAGGTGTCTAAATTGGATGATACAGATAAGGAGGCTAAATATGCACAGCAGTTCCTCTGAAAAGCTTTTCTATTCGGAACAATACTGGACATGCATCAAAACATTCAAGCCATCTTTCTCAAGGCTTCTTGCTGCCCACTCTTTTACTTAACATAGTCATCGTCCAGACAACGTATATAATTACTAATTTTGGCTGAATTAGGTAGATTGACCCAAATTCATTCTCTTGCAATAAAACCAAGAACACTTAAATGGCATTGGAAGGTCTCAGATTCCCCAACCCCTGATTTCTGGCTAGTCCTAAAGATGAGATTCCATATTTTTGCTAAGCATATTTTTGTTCTCTTTTTGCTCATTTACTAGATTATCTTGCCTACATGTTTTACTATGGAAAGATTTATACAAATTTCCAGGCCTCTATCTCTCATTTGTGGTAGGAGAAACTAAAATGTGGTCTACTAGCCTGGACACACAACTACCCTGGCAACCTATGTATTTCTTGTATCACGTTTCTATTTTTTCCCCATAAATAACCTCACTTTTTCTCAAACACAGTCATTGTCCTAGATTGTATTATTTGCTCTCATTTTATTTACCTCCTAAAATGGTACTCATAACAAATTCCATGAAAATAATTTCTATGTATATGTTCTTGTCTGTTGGTTCCTCCACAATCTTTCTCCAGGGCCAGTCCTATTCAATGACTTTCTGAAGGTTTCACCACATCTTTCATCAACATGGCAAATATAGGGTTTCCATAGTTACACAAGCATTCACACAAATTAGCTCTGCCTTTGACTTCTTAATTTTCTATTTAATGGAACAGCTTTTTTAAAAGGAGCATTCTAGGCTTCAATATGAAGTGATTTTTAAATATTTTTTCTGTATTAACATGCAAATTATAATCCAAGTCTCCTAGATTGGGTCTCTGTGCTGGGCTCATACACATCATCTCCTAGACATGCTATAATAGAGCTTTAACTTTTCTCCTTGCTTTCTGTTTGTTCAAACTCCTGCTGAAACTGCCAGGCTGCTCTTCTAAGCCACTCTCCATAGTCACTGGCTAAAATTTACCTGAGATTTTTCTTTTTTATTATTATTTTTTATTTTTCCAACAAAACAATATATTTATATACTGAAAATTAGATTTACCTCCTAGAGCCCCCCTAATTACCCACCCTTGTCCCTTCCCCTCTCCCTACTCCTTCCCAGTACATCACTACAAATGCCTTAGGTTGTATGTCCCTATGCCTTTTCAAGGTTTAATACATGAGAGTTGACCACCTTTCTCAATGGGCAGGGTCCAGCTCCAGCTTCCACAGATGAGTGAAGACATTCGACCCTTGGTTCTCTGGGTTAGGCTGACTTCACTCAGCATGATTTCTTCTATAGCCATCCATTTAACCTTTAAAGGCTGCAATATCGTTGTTTCTAATTGCTGAGTAAAACTCCATGGTATATATGTACCACAGTTTTTGGATCCATTCATCCAGTGAGGGGCATCTGGGTTGTTTCCATAATTTAGCTATTGTAAATTGGGATGCTATGAACGTAGATTTTGCTGTGTCACTGTAATGTGCTGATACTAAGTCCCCTGGAAAAATACCCAGCAGAGGAATAGCTGGATCATATGGTGGGTTCATCCCCAGTTTTTTGAGGATTCTCCACACTGCTTTCCAGAGAGGCTGTACCAGTCTGCAGTTTCACCAAAAGTGTGCTAGTGTACCTATCTCTCCACAACCCCTCCAGCATATATTATTGTTTATTTTCTTCATTTTTGTCAATCTGACTGGTGTGAGGTGAAATCTTAAAGTAGTTTTCATTTGTATTTCTCTGATTACTAGTGATTTAGAGCACTTTCTCATGTATTCATTGGCCTGATCAACAATGTCCTCTTCTTAATTGAGCAAAATAAACTCACATTTTTTCAGTTTGACTTTCCAAACCCTCCACAAACATTTAATCACATCACTTTCATATGTATACCATATATTCTGAGCCAATTGGAATCATGTATTGTTCACTAAATATATTTGTTCAGCTCTGTGTTTACACTTTATTCTGTGCCTCCATTTTACTACCTAGTTACACCTTTGCAGTGTACTTCAAGTACAGACACTTCCATAAAATTTTTCATAATTCCCCTTTCTCTCTCTTTCTAATGCTTGCAGCAATTAATCTATCTTTCTTATAACACTGCTTGTAGCTCCAGTCTTTTTTGTACCATACCTATCCATTCTTTTCCACTAGGCTCTAGGAAGGAAACCTCTGCACTTTATTCAATGGCCTTAATGATTTACACAGTGCCTGGCACATTGTAGAAACTTCATAGTGTTTGTTAATTTGGAATAGAATAAAATTAAGAGGCCCACATGTGGATCCAGTCCATGACCTTAGTCTCATTATCATTGAAGCCTGGCTATGAGAAAAATATGAAAAGTGGCAAACACTCTTGTTATATTTAAGCTCTAATTAAAGTACTTTCAATTCTCAAGACAAGTTCCAGTTTAGTGACCCTGAAGAAGAATAGAGAATGTCCTCTATTCATTAACTGAGCAGGGATAAAGGCAAGTTCCTCTAGGAATTTCCATTTAAAACAGACAACACTGGCCCAGGCAAACTGGCAACAGAAATAAGTGATTAGAGATAGACATAGATGTAGACATACACAGGCAGAGTCACGAAATTTTTGGAAGCTAAATGCATTTGGTAAACGAGCAAGGATGTTGCTTCCTGCATTCTTAGACTTCCTGTAAGAACAGGGAAGGATTTTTTAAAGCAAAACATAGGATTCCTATTCCCAAAATAAGTGCTTCTCTTCACTTATTTCATGTATGTGCATGTAATTTTTATTGTTGGCATACAATAATCTATAATCTGCTTGCTGCATATGTTTTGTAACTTGCTCATATTTACCTCTATGTCACAAAACTATTCCTTTGTACCTGGAGTATCCTTCATTCCTTCATTTCTACCTATAACAATCAGTAAAGTTTTTTTTTCTTTTTTTTAAACAAAAAACTGCATAATAAATACTCTAGTCTTTGAGGCCCAGGAAGTCACATGGGTCTTTGTAGCCACTACTCAGATCTGCCATTACAACAGAAAAGCAGCTATAGTCAATACATAAATGGAGAGGCTGGGCTGTGAACAGGACAAAACATACCAGCAGGCTGGATTTGGCCCACAGGCTTAAGCTTGCTGATCTAGATTATCTGTAGCCCACAAAGCTTTCTCTCTCCATAAACCCATCTATATCTGGCTCTATCTTACTTGAATTCCTCATTGATTTTTTTTTATTGGTTTGGCAGAGGTGTAAACTTTTTTGATATTAAAACTGGAAAAGGCAGGGGAGAGGGATTGGAGACTAAATATGGTGTAGGAAATGAGATGGTTGGTCCAGGGCATTATGGCAAGAGAATTGGAATGCTGAGGAAGGGGACTGCATCTGCTGAATTGAAATCTCCTCTAATTCTTCTTCAGGAGCCAGGAAAAGTTGGGTCAAAACCAAATGCTTCCTAACACAATGAAACATCCTAATTCCTTCTGGATGAAACAACCACTGGCATAATCAAGAAATGAGGAACAGAGCCAACTCCCCCACACCCCCGCGCCACCACCACCATTGAATCTTCAGTACAGAGAGAAAAGTAAAAATCCTCTCAACATGAAAAAGAAGCCAGCTAAGGAGGAATGCATGATGAGTCACTTCCTTCAGATTTTTGCAAACACACTGCCCTGAGTTGGCTTTACCCTTCAGGGCACTGATAAGAGGGAGAAGGAATCCAAGAGGCTGACTTCAGGGACTGCTCAAAACCAGGAAGAGACAAGACCCAGAGGTCAGTATTCATGCTATAGGGAGTTTATCTCTCAATAACCATGCCAGAAGTTCAAGACCAGCCTCAGCAACATAGCCAGGCCCTAAGCACTTTAGTAAGACCCTGTATCAAAATAAAAAATAATAAGGACCGGGATGTGGCTCAGGGGAAAAAACAAAACAAAAACAACAACAAAAAAAACAAGCCATAGTAGGCCAGTCACAACAAGGTGGATATGCTACTTTATGTCACATCACTGAACATTCACTGTGATTAAAGTCTGCAGTACCAAAAATTCTCTGAAGCACTTGATACTCATTTAATCTCTAATAACCTTTAAACCTTGAGATTTCATTTTCCTCATTAGAAACATGATTTTTTTTTTATTTGTGAAATAAGCTCCTCTTCTGAACAGAAATACATTCTTTCTGTTCAGAATTCCTTCCAGGTGGAACTAGATAACATTAGATGTTATCGCTAATTAATTTTTACTTGCCTGTATGGATTCTTAATGAGAATGTTAACATTATACATCAGAGCATGGAATGAGACCTTCAATTCAAGTTGATCAGACTCCTGGGTTCTCAGTTACCTTATCTCTTGTGATTGAAAGGATTCATGTTATTTTGAGTTCTGCTTATTGTCTACCACTATTTTGCTTCTCTCTTTCCACAAGGACTTTCTCTAAAGGTCCTGATTTTTATCAGGACAATTCTCCTAGATGTACTAATTTAAATACTTGATGTCCACATAAACCAGATTCCTCTGATGATCAATATTTACCTTGTGGCATGAGTAATTATCTGTTTGCTGTGCATGTTTCTGTTTCTGAGTGTAGGGCTAAATAATATTTCTCAGCCTCTTTCATTGTGTGATGTGGCATATGACAGAGGTGATTGAAATGTGGGGGGAAAAGATGAGAATCCCCCTCAGACATGGCCTATATATCAACAAGACACATTTTTTGTAAAAAAAGGTAAATAATAGAAAGATCAGTAGAGTAGAGGGAGGAGAGCAGTGGTGGGGGGATACTGGGGCCTGAATTAAAACAAGTTATACTTCATGCTTTTATAATTTTGCCATTGTATACTGTATTGTCATGTATATCTAAAAAATCCCAATAAAAATGAAAAAAAAAAGAAAGAAAAGTAAACCCTTCCAGATCTCCCTTGCTCTTTTCTGCCCACTGGCTAGAAATGGCTTCAGGTATCCTGAAAGATGGTGGGACTATAAGATGGAAGAGATAAGGCCCCTAACTCGCTATGTGCTATGCCCATGGGGTTACTACTGACCAAGCCCATAGGATTGTAAGCAAGGTATTATTTTTTATTATGGTGAAGCACTAAGAGTCTGGGGATTCATCTGTGAAAACAGCTACCCTAATTTCTATGCCACTTAACACTATTACCCATTACACAGCATGATTCTTTCTGAGATTTCATTGTTCCCTTTTTTGTTAACCTTTTTGTAATTGGAGCCACTTGACCCCAAATGAGGGAGATTTTGAAATGTAAGGCCGTAAACTATCATAACCACCTTCATTCCATGCAATTTTGACAACAAACCTGAAATTCAGGTGCTATCCTAATTCTACGAATGAAGATAAGGCGACTCAAAGAGTTAAGCAGTTTTTTAAAATCACAAAACCAATGGACTGAAAAGCCAATATTCAAATACAGTCTGGTCTGCTGCCAAAGCTCAGGGTTCTCACATTATGTCACCTTTCCTATCACGTCTGAGGAACCACTAAAGAGTCTTTAATATTGTCACAACTCCAACAGTGTTTTTCTCAGCCTACAATGAATACTAAGCTGTTGGAGAACCATTTATGTTCCACAATGTCAGCAAGACATTTAAGCATTAAAGTAATAGGAGGGCCAAGAAAAATTTTTCCTAAATTTTAATTTCCCCTTGGACAAAGGCCAAGAAGTCTGGTTATATTACATTCCGCACATCAGAGGACTTGTTGAGATTCCACCACTCTACCTAAGCCAATGAAACATTTCAAAACTTCTAAAATTTAGGAATTAGGACATTAATTTAATTTTTTTTTAATTTTTTATTTTGAGCAAACTTACAAGATTTTAACAAAATAATATAAAATGTGTATAAAATATGCATATATTCTGGATTTTGCAATTATCCCCAGGAGTGCCCCCCCAATTACCCTCCCTTATCCCTCCCTTCCCCTTCCCATTATAACTCTAAAAAAAGTATTAGATTGTAAAGCATTACATCTTAT
>PVKS010032117.1:0-22876 GCA_004027875.1 Aplodontia rufa
AAAAAGCACTTAATCAAACTCAGATTAATAAACAAACTAGAGAAGTCTGGTTATGTGGGAGGAGGCAGAAGGAGTGGAGGAGAAAGGTGGAGGGAGGATGGGGAGGGAAATGGGGGGTTACAAATACTGTATGAAATATTATGCACCTCTGAGATCCTGAATTGTAGTCATGCACACATTTAAAATTGGAAAAAGTATACATACATGTATGTATATATATACACACATACATGTGTGTATATATATATATATGTGTGTGTGTGTGTGTGTGTGTGTGTGTGTGTATTTGATGGGGGAGGATCATGGAGAAAAGAGACCAGAGACCAGGAATGGGCAGGGGGTAGGAAATGCTGAGGAAGGAATGGGACCAAACAACATTGTCATCATGTGTGCAATAACAAATTCCTTCATTATGTAAAAGTATAATGCAGCAATAAAATAAAATTAATTAATTAAAGGAATATTTTAGAAAGTACTTCACACAGGAGAGCTTTAGAATCTATGCACTACACACCAAGGGAAAGAAGTATTGCTTTATCTTTGCATTGTGCTTACATAAGCTGGGTGACAGCTGTGACCCAGACAGGGTAGATAAACACAATCCCATCATTGTCTTCTAGAAACACCATGATATTCAAACATAGCTTTCTGCTTCCCTTCCAAATTCACCTTATCATATCGAACTCTTTTGTTTTCTCTGGATGACTTCTCCCTCAAATCAGCGCCCGTTTGCCAGTGTTCGGTTGTCAATAGGGTTGCTAATCTCCTGCCCCATCTTATTCATGCATCAGTCCCTGTCACTTTGGACACAGCTTGGACCATTTTCCCCAGAGATTTCTGAGGAGTCCTGTCACTCACTGAATAAACACAAGTAGAGGGAAATTGAACTCTCCTCAATTCATCCCCAAATAATACGGATGTCTTTCTTTTGAGAGTCTGGAACATTAAAACTCCACTTACTTTAAAAAATACAAATAAAAAAATCCTGCTTAAACATATAAGAAAATTAATATTGTGGTTTTCATAGAAAAGAGCAATATGTTTCATGAACAATCATTTCTCCCAACAAAGGTCAAGCCAGTCTGATCTACAGCTTCCCTGACCCTTTCAGAGAGGTTTATATTTGAAAAGACACTTGATAATGATAACCCTTTTCTTAGAGACACAATTGTGCTAACAGATTTTGTGGAGGACTAGTTAGACTAATATTGCTTGACATCAATAATAAATTGCACCAATTCCTGTACCCCCATTATTCTTACTTTGCATTAAATGTCATCCTCTTAGATAGGTATGGATAGATGACACAAGTTGATGGATAGCATGGACGGCTGTCCACAAGAGAATCTGTTGTGGTGTATTTCAACTCTTCATCTTTGGCTCTGGAAATTATATCTTTGTATTGCTTAAAATGCATGAGGCAGAGACAAATTTGATTTCATTATCCCGCCCATTTGTTCTTGTTTGGAGTTTGTAGATTCTAAAATGAGTATTTACTTCCACCCTGACATTTCAACTCTCTCTCTTGTTACATATTATTGCATTTCAAATAATGTGAGGTTTTTACTATTTGAAACATTGGTCTCCTATGGATTTATCACTGAGAAGAAAATGTTCTTGGAGTGGTTGGAATAGTATTATAGCTATGTAGTGTTCTCAGACCTGAAGGAAAGGGATTTTTCACTTTTAGCCAGTGCTGTTAAAGAAAGAGAACACAGAGGTGGGTGCCCACAACTCTTAGTCCCCCTGGTGAAGTAAGCATGTGAAAAGACTCTGAGATCAATCGAGTAGGAGAAATAGGTTCTGTGGGATCCATGGGGAAGCTATCTGCAGCCAGCAGTGTGCAGAGTAGAATCAGTGGCTTTTTATTTTTTTATAAAGGATCTATGCACTAAGCTTTTTCTTTTTGCATTTTTATTCAGAAATTTATTGTTGAACAATCAAACAAGTTTGTAATGAAATAATATAATATATATATAAATTCTGAAAATTAGATTTACTCCCAAAACCCACCCCCCAGTTACCCACCCTTATTCCTCCCCCCACTTCCCAGTACAATTCTACAAATGCCTTAGGTTGTATGACATTACACCTTATCTGGGAATCGGGGGCTTTTAAAAGATGCGGCTTTTCACACATTTAATCTGCTTGGTAAGGTAGGTACTTTCAGCACCTTTTTTTTTTTAATCTCTGCTGTTCAGAGAGGCAGGCGGGTTGCCCACACAGAGTTGTAGAAATCTAAAGAAAGGGTCTGTCTGATGCCAAGGTTGAGGTGTTTTCTCTTCAACAGGCTCTGAGACTTTCCTGGAAGGAAGCACAGATGATCAGGGAATAGCTGGACCTGCAACAGAACAATCACCTCCAGAGCTAACTCATCTTATTCCAATCCAGGAATAGATAAGCCAAAAGACCAGGCATCTGTGGAAGGAAAGGAAAGGTCCCATCCGCGTTGCTTCCATGTCTTGATTTATACAAAGTCCTCATCCCAGTGGCTCTTAAGATTCATTACACCTGACAGCCATGGGTAATTTACCTACTGTGCTGCACTTTCTAGCCTTTGATTTCACTTTGGACTCACACCTACCCTCTTGTAGAAATGTGGCGGGTGTAACTTTTTATTTTGGTTTCCCTGATGAAAAAGTAGGAGCTCAGAGAAGTTCAGTTTACTGATTATAACCTTATGTCATTGATCCACTCCTCCTCATGATCTAACCAAATCCCTTCTACCTCTCCAGAAAGTTGCCCAAATATCTTAGTCCTCCATGATGGGAATGAAGAATTATCCAGGGGATTTTGGAGAAATGAGTTCTTAGGAGGAAAGTCATGTCATCTCCCCAGCCATCTATGCACACATCCTAGAGCACTTGCCTTGCTTTGCTCTGAAATGGATTTCCAGGAAGTCTTAGAGACATGGACCTGACCTTAGTCCTCTATGGTTGTAGAATGAGAATAAGAAAATTACCCAATACGAATTTTGTGAAATTTAGGTAACATGGTGTATACTAAATTCCTGGATTATCCTGTGGCAGGTTACCAACATTTTAAATAGGCATCAGACTCCAGGACCTCTTGGGGATATGTGCAAGTGAGCCTCTCTTTCTGTGGTCCTTTTGAATTCATGAGAATTGATTGGACCTATTGATCCTTTGTAAGCTGCCAGGTCATTCCTTCATTGGCCTCCCCTTACAAGCGGGAACCTCTGCTTTCAGACTCTCCTTGAACTAACTGAATTCCCTCATCTCTATGAAAATCCCAGCCAGAAACAGAAGTATGAATTGTGAAAATCCCTTAGTTAGAGAGGATATAAATAGATAAAAATAGAACATAGAAGAACCAGAATGAAAAAAAGAAAAGGAAAAAAACCAGCACCCTCACCCCCACAGCTAGAAATAGCAAAGAGAACTCTTAGAGGAACCCAAAAGACAGTTGAACTGACCAGGTTGTCTCAATGGGACCCACAATGTTGAACACTCAGCCCCAGAAAGCCTCCAACAGATCCTGGCTTCTTTTACCTTTTTCCTGTGAATTCCATGTAGGATTGTATGTTTGAACACACAGGAGTGCCTTAAAATGGTCCTGCCCATCTACCTCCTTGGGCAGAAAGAGAGGGTGGAAGAATGGGGAAAATATCTGGAGGGGCAAACGGGGACATGTGGCATGTGTTTTCTTTCACACTTTCACCATGGATGGCCCCACAGCTCCATCCCCTGGACCTCAGCCTCCTTTTCGCAGTTGACTCTGAAGGTGGATTCTGCTCTTATGGTTCTGTCTGCTATCTCCATTGCTTGGCTGTAATCTGCTTTCTTCCTTAATGAACAGGCTTCCTTTGGCCAAGCTTGCTCATGCGCTGGACCACTTCAGCTGTTTTTTGTGGTCTGCGGTCCTGTTACACACACAGCTACATCAGGAAGGAGGATGCCTACTTCTGTAACCATCACTTACGTCCCTTAATATAAATGAATATTCCCTGTCTCTGATTGTGAGGTGTTAGCTGGCATGATTATCAGATTTGTAAATAAAATCTCTGACCTGAAGTAATTTTTATTCTGGCAGAGAAGAGAGCATAACCACAAGTTCTGCTATTAATAGCATGTAAATGTAGGTGACATTTGTCTTTCACTCTGTGCATATAAAATATGTATTTCTTAATTCTCAAAACAACAATGTGAAGTAATTGGGAGGATTCCCATTCTCCAAATTAGAAAAATTGAGCCCTAAAGAATGTGGGCTCATTAATTTTGCACTATTAATGACAAAGTGGAATTTGAGTGCATGGCTATTTACATTGATATTTTTTCCCTACTTCTCAACCCAATTCAGAGTGTAGTGGAGAGGAATAGAAAGGAGAAAACATTTTAGGATGCAGAGAAAAATATGGGATTGAGTTGGGGAATATGGGAAGGCCTCAAGAAGCATGGTGCTTTTGCAAACAGAGAGGTAAGGACATTCTGTTATTGACTTCTTCAGCAATCTCACAATGACACTTTGTGAGAGGAGCTAGAACAGCAAAGATATAATGGGTTCCATGTTAACTCACTGTTCATAAAGAGAAATAATCAATTATGAACACGAGTCAGGATGCAAAAGAAAAATAAACAAAGTAAACAATCAGAAAATAAGAGTATGTGCAGAGACCTATTTTATCATGCTGGTAACGGGTGCACATTTTTCAGGTTGAGTACAACTGTAGTATAAGTAACTGAACGTATTAGAAATACTTGGTCATTCTCATTTCAAATGATTGTTATTGTTCTAATTTTATTGATATGTGTGTACATGTGTATTTATATAATTATATGTGTGTATATATATATATATATATATATATATATATATATAATTACATAGACATATAGAGATATAGATGGATACAGATACAGACTTATCCCCTGGGGTCATCTGTCCTGCATTCTTCACTCACTGACATTTATCCTGTGCACTTCAATCTTGCAGATACTATTTTAGTCTTTTCTGCCAGACTAATAGCATGAGGTCTTTTCTCAAAATAAATTTCTGAAAAGAGGATTACCTCAAGGATGGCTTGCCTTTCCTATTACTTCTCAAAAAGGGGAAAGGAGGCAATCTTTTGATCAATTATCTGCTTTCACCCTTTCCTGAGGTGCCCCTGATCCCAGAATCCCTGTCCTGTAATTACTGATGGAACTGTATAGCTCTGATCTTACTCTGTCCTTCCATTCCCTTCTCTACATTGTGGTGGCTTCTTTGAATCTTCTCTAACAAATGTTTGGATAATTGCATTTACCCAGAAGTATCAGTGATCAGTATGACTCACTATTTTCCATGGGGTATCTCTCTTTCACCAAAGGGTATGTATGGAGTTCCTAGATGTATGATAAGTTACTGCAGAATCTTCACGTTGAAGGTCCAGTTTAGTGCTATTAGGAAGTGGTGGAACCTTTTGAAGTTGGCACCTAGTGAAATGTCCTTAGGTCACTGTGGCCAAGCTCTCATAAGGGTTTTTGGGACCCTGGTATGTTCCTGTTTCTCATTTTGCATGCTGACTGATGAGGTGAATGATTTGCTCTGCCAAGTCCTCCAGCCATGATGTGCTGCCTCACCAGATGCTCTATGTGTGGGATCTTGATTATGGACTGAAACCAAAATTAAAAAAAAAAAGAGAGAGAGGGGCTGGAGTAGTGGCTCTGTGGTTATGGTACTTGCCTGGAGTGTATAAGTATGTGGGTTTGAACTCCAGCACCATGTACATGTACTCTTGGAGAAAAAAAAAAAGAAAAGATTCTCTCTCTTTCTCTCTCTCTCTCACTGTCCCTCTCTTTTTTAAAAAAATTAAAATTAAAAAATTACAATAAAAAACGTACGAAAGTAAATCTTTGCTTTTTATAAGTTAATTATCTCAGGTATTTCATTATAGTGATGCAAAACTGACTAACACAGACCTTTTTCTGAAATCTTTATAAAGGCCACTTAATATGGAAGACTGAGATCTCTATCTGCTCCCATTTCTTGTACACTCTAAGAGTTGTCTGTAACTTAGGGGTCTGGATTGCATCTTTATCTTAGTCAGCTCTTCTATACACAATGTAATCTTATTATCTCATTGGAGAACAGATCTTTTTCAACCTGGAATCCAATTGGGGTTTTCATTGTCTTTGTCTGTTTTTTTTTTTTTCCCTAGGTGAAAAAGAAAAAAAAATATTTTCCCACTATTCTAGAAACAAAACTCTACTCACTCCTCATTTCAAATGTCAGTTCCTTTGTGAAAGCTACCACAAACTCTAGAGTTAGATTTATTTTGTGTCTGCTCATTATAGCTCTTAATTTCCTTTATGAGTATTATTGCACTTATTCTTCTTGTTATTATTTTTACCTGCATTTATGTTTGTTCCAGCTTAATTATGAATCTAAGAGCCCTGATACTGCATGGTTCCTATCATCTCTTTTCCAAGTTTTCCAGGAAGCGTCTTTTGATTCTCTAGGAGGGTGAGAGTTCATAGCACCCACATATGCACAAATCAGAGAACCTGTCAAACTATGCTCTAAGAGCTGATTCACTTTTCTATCCCTGACTCTATGAGAGAACTGGGTGCAGGACTGGTGTCTTATTCAAATAATCTATAACATCTAACTGAACCCACAAAACATGGCAAATGCTCAGTAATGAATGTAAAAATAAATGGATGGATATTAGGAGTTTAATAAAACTTCATTTGATGAGTTTAGTTTGGAAATTCAGTTAAAACCAAGAAGGATGCTTGAAAATGCAGGTAGAACATAAGAACTTTAGTTCTTTTTGTAGGAACAGAAATCTAGAATCAACTTATTATAATTCTCTTATTTTCTATAACATGCTATAGGCAAAGTTATATTATCCTTTCCAGAAATACCTCAAATTAAGATTATTATTAAGGTTTTAATCCTACCAAAAATGGCATTTGCCTTACATAGAGAAAAATCTGGTCTAATCTAATCTCAATGCTTATTTCAATATTTTTTTTTTAAAATTTGACAGTGCCACAATATTATACAAGATTTACATTTTACTTTTTTTCTTTTTAGTAATTGTTCATGACTTTATCCAGAAAATGTATGTCTATATCATTATTATTATTATGAGAGTATTATAATTTATATTTTTTGTTCAATTAAATTATTTTGCAGATCAATTAGGTTAAAATAATATTATTTGTAACAACAACTTATTGGTTGATATAATGATATAAAAATGCCATTGCTCTGGGCCTATGATGAATGAACTGCTGCTATCTAAATGCAGACATAATTTTCAATTGGAAACACAATTTTAGCATTATGGAATGTAGCTAAATGTTGAAGACAACTGAAAAAGGAATGTGACAATTTGCAAAGACAGACACGGGCACTCAAAAATAACATTACAGCCGGTCAATGTGGATTCATATGTATCACTACCCTGCAATATGTGGGGGGATTGGATGTATATCTTAGTTTGCCTTAACTTTATTATTTGTACAATGAGTTTTGCTATCCTCCCACTGCTACCCTGTTTTAAATCTTTGGAAATGGTTATTTTTAATAATTTGTCAAAAGACAGTAGACGTATGTACCCCACAGTCTCATTTATCTTCAAGAAGCTCCATATTCATCATATTGGCCATCTCACACTTGCAAATTCTTTCATGGAAAAGTTAGGAGAGGCCAGAGTAGAGGTCCAGATAAAGGATCTGGGTGCTGAATGTAGAAAACGATGCTCCTTCATGGAGTGGAGGGACGGCCACTAGGAAGCCACTGTCTCTCCCCCGTTTCTCTTGCACTTGTTCACAGAAGACTCCTGACAGATATGTGTCTGTGAACTGGTGTTTATTCTTTCAAATATCCAGCTCATAAAGTATAATAAAAATATGTTTATGCTTTTCTTTCATAATATTAAACTGTTTTCTCCACCTTTCTTTGCAGAAAACACATTTCAGACTCCATGGAAAAGGCTCCTCCAGTTCCTCTCATAGCTCAAAAAAGCCATATTGAAAACACCGATCCATTTATAATACAATACACTTCATATAATGTGATATGAATCATATTTTTGCACCAACTATAAAGAAATTTGACAGTTGAGATGGATTTCTCAAAACTGATGCTCAGGAAATTTCTGTAAAAAGAATTGTGATTTCTTAATCACTTCTCTAATAGTTCTGGGCACATGCTGGCACAGTAAAATTGTTATAGTCTCTAAGAGTAAAAGTTAACCAGGAGATGAGGGGGAGTCTACCCTTGGCATGGGGGTATTATGGTAATAAGGGGTTTATGGCATTTTTCTTACTTTGGGAATCCTTCCTTTCTATCACTTCTTCCACATTGACTTAGCAAATGAAATTTCACTTCACTCTCCTGTCACCTCCCTGCCAGTCCCTGTATTTATATCCACATCTCCCAGAATCTTATCTACTTGAAGAAGTAATCACTACAAACAAATATCCTTAATAAAAACACACACGGTAGGTTTCAGACTCCATCTGGCTTTTTACAATAGGTCAGAACTCTGATTTATTAAGTAACTGAAGTCATATTTTTAAATCCAGGGACAGAGCCACCGATTTGGGGACACAAGAAGCTATTATATTTCATCTTAGAGCTAAGGGGGAGACCATGCACTTTATCTACCCTCAAATCTGTTTGACCTTGAGTAAGTCATTAGAAATCTCTGTACCAGTTTCTGTAAGTCTGAAAACCTTGTGTTAGATATATAACACTGTTTCCAGGTATAAAATGGTAGTTTCAAAGTGAAATTTGAAGTTGGGGAAAAAAATCTAAGAATTCTGGTCATTTGATCAAGGTATCACCATAAAACCTCCTGTTATCAGACTGACAGAAATATTACTTCAAATATATCCCAGTGGAATGGAGGGGGCATTCATGAGTGTTGAGCGTATAAGGTTTTTGAATGAGGAATCTTTCAGAGATGCAGCTGAGGTAAAGAAGCACATTTGCAGAACACATTATCATTTAAATTATTTTCTATTCCCATATCAAATCACCCATTAAAAATTCCAGCAAATCAAAAATTGAGCAGAAAGAAGGTAATTGGGACAATGGTTCCTGGTATTTCCTGTTATTTGTACATGTGTATGAGCACACTAAGCTTATGATTGAATGGTTTGCAGATTGCTTTTTTAAAAAAAAAATTAATGGCTTGGCTATCTTTCTAAAACAACAACAAAAACTCCGGCATTTTCTAAGGTGCTTCCAATGTTTAAAAAACTCATTTTCAGACTTCATTTTTATAGTCAGGCAGCTGTTCTTGTTCTTGTTTTTGTTGAAATTGTAGAACATATTTTTCACACTTACGAATTCATTTTATTTGCTGACATTTATCAGTTAAATTTTGAGATACATTTCAAAGTAACAAGCTTCCTATTTTTTTTTTTCTTCTACAAGTCAACAAAAATGTGTCTTAGTCAGCAGGTCAGTTAGATCAAATACATGTGGGCTGGGGATGTAGCTCAGTGGGAGAATATGAACCTGGCTTGTGTAGGGTCCTGGTTTCTATTCCTAACACCATCACCAAAACAAAACAACAAGATCAAAATATACAGCAAGGTTTTGGTCAATTTCAAACAAAGAGATTGAGAGGAAGAGTGAGTTGGCTGAATGGTTACTTCTATTACCTTCTCATTGTGTTGTATTAAACTTGACCCTGGAAGGATTATTATTCCATGGCCACAAATATCTTAAAATTCACAGGGCTGGAGCAGAGAGTCAATGGTTGAAGTGCTTGCATGGCAAGCATGAGGACCCAGGTTCAAATCCCAGCACCGCATACACAACTGAGTGTTAGAGAAACAAAGGCCAGGTGAAAAACTAAATAAAATTGATTCTCTCTTTCTCTCTCTCTCACTCTCTCCCCCTTTAAAAAAACAAAACAAAACAAAAAACAACAACAACAAAAAAAAATAAATTTCCAGCTACACAAAGCTTGAAGTATACACAAAGCTTGAAGTAATACTGAGGTTAAGAAATCATTGTTTTAATTCCTATTGATCTTTTCTTTTTAAAATCAGATTGGTAGGAACTGAGGATTAGAAAGATGATAATGATCATGCATTTGAAAAGGTTATAGAAAATTATTATTTACAATTTATTCTTAAGTAGTAGAAGAAAGGCGAAGTTCAGAGACACAGGAAGAAAAGTATCATGAATCAGTCTGAGGGTGAGAGGCTCCTGTGGAATAGGTTATAGGAAAAGGAGAGTAGTCTTGCCGAGAGAAAAGTTGGTGAAGGATTGAGGGAGCTAGTCTGAAGCTTATATCATACTGGAACTGAACACAGCCTTCCTGCAGAGAGCAAGACCACACCAGGCTGAGCATAAACAGAGTCTTCTTCGTAGAATCCCTGCATTGCCCAATAGACCATGGAGCTTCACCAAGTATCTCACCAAACTCCACTTAATCCATTTGTAAACTAATTAAACCTTTTGTGTTAAGGTATTTTGTTCAGTCAAAAAGGCAAAAATAAAATGAAACATAAAAGTAAGCCTAAAATTCTTACCTCTAATCAACTCATCAATATATTTACTTAACACACATTATATTTCATCTCTGTGTCTTATTTTATTATCAAGTGAGATAAGATCACAAATCTGTTCATCTTAAAATTAAATGTCTTTGAAACTCAAAGCCACCTTTTTCAACAGTGCCTTTATTTCCTTCTGGACACCCTCATTCTGATATAAAGAGTTGTCAGGGAGGTTGATTGAGGGCTCAGCACTGGTCAGGATACCTGGTAAAAAGGAAGTCCTCCTACACCCCAAGGCTATCTTGTCTTCCCAGGCACATTTGGTCTCTGCACCACAAAGTGTCAGTGGTGAAATAGAAGCAACCCAGCCCTGGGGGATCCTGTTCTTGCCTGTGGTCAAATAGCTCTCCACCATTGCACATTTAACTGCTGTGACCTGAGCAGTCCCTGGCAGGATCCCTGGGGAGCTGTCAGCCTTCTGGTACCCTGATTCATGAAAAGTGTTTTGCAGAGATCAGACAGCTACTACCTTGCAGGAAAAAAAATGCTTCTATGTAACCAGATTCCCTGGAGGCCCAATACAGAATATTAGATTGATTATTTAATAACCAGTATTAACATAGATGACTATTATTGAAGTTTATTTACTATGTGCTAGAGAATATCCCATGCAAAACATACATATTACATTAATTCTCAAACTTCTGAGAAGTTAGTATTATGGCCATCCTTGTACAGATAACAAAATGAAGAGACAGTCAAAAATACAGTTTGTGTGCAGCCAGATTGCCTGCAAGCACTGGAGCTGAGTTTCCAGTTTAAATAACTTTATATGAGGGGGTCTGTCTGAATCTGGCATCTCTCTGGCTTCGTGTGGCCAAGGTTGAGTGCTAGCTGGGTGGGTGTGGAAGAGTTTTGCTCTCTGATCTCCTTCACTGAACCATATGCTCTCAGGATTCAAGCTTCTATTTTCAATGCAAAGGAAAGAAGAACTTGTTTGCTAGAGTCAGCTTTGGGTAGCAACTTCTGGTACTCTCCTGTATCTGTTTCTCTTTTATAAAATAATTGTAAGGATTGTATTTTCCCAGCCAATTGCAAGTAATCAGACTCAGCTGACTGGTTCTGACTCACAAGGAAGTGTTTTATTAGTTCACCCTGGGGGATTTTCAAGTGGGTGTCCTCTGAAAACTCTTCCCCACCAAGAACCTTGAGGATGTCATGACTTCAGGAGGTACAGCCAGCATAGGCTGGAAATTCATCAAATGTGGTGTCTAAGGGGCAGTGCGGAACTGAGCTCCCACCATTACACACTAAAACATGATGGACAAGGGGCCTCATAAAATAAATATGTCGTTATCATGTTAGAAGATACTAAGCGTAACTCATTTGCAGCTTAGCCTTCCTTAATTCCTCCAATGAGCTCCATGTGCAGGGCTCAAACAACTTTTAGGACTGCTGCCCTCACTGCCAACAGACTCCCTGCAGACCAGAGTCCGGCAGACTCAGAAAGCAGACAAAAAGGACCTCACTATCATAAACAGGTAAGAAAATGGAAATGGAGATCTAGAAGTACTGGAGTAGGAGAACAGAAAGACTGCGCTTCGGCAAAGGTGGCCGGACAGCTAACGCGGTGCTCAGAAAATAGGATTTGACTAAAGCCAAGTTGCTGTTGATTGATACAGTGCATGGAACCTAAGCCTCTTAGGCACACAGATGACCCTCCTGTTTCTTCTTTCCTTTTGTTTTCTTTTTTCCTTTCTCTCTCTCTCTCTTTTTTTTTTTTTTTTTTGTGTTGTTGTTGTTGTACCAAATTTTTTAATTTTGAGACAGGGCCTTGCTATGTTGCTGAGGGCCTCACTTAAGTTGCTGAGGCTGTTTTTGAATGTGTGATCCTCCTGCCTCAGCCTCCCAAGCCGCTGGGATTACAGTGTGTGCCACTGCGCCCTGCTGACCCTCATTTTTCAATTCCATCTCAGATCCCTAGAAAAGTGTGCTACCATGATGCCTACCTATGCGTGGGCCACCCAGATGGCAGATGGACTCCAGTTGCAGCCCAAACGCAGGCCTCCCTCTGCACACTGACCAGATACAGGCAAGGTCAGCAGTCTTCAGTGCTGTCAGATCCAGGGTTTTTTTTTTTTTTTTCCACTTTAAAATCACTAACTGGATTCATTAACATGGAGAAAATCACACAAAAGGATCACACTGTACACATTATTGTCTTTAAAAAAACTTATTTATTAAGGAGACCTAGGATATTGGCTGAATTGAAACAGTTTAATAGTATTTCATCATATTTATATACCATGGTTCTTGGAGCGTATTGATTTGCAGTCTAACAGTTTCCAGGTTTCTGCGGTTACACACATCTCTTACATATTACATTGCTAATATGGTACAGGTGAATTGGAAAAATGCATTTCTAGCAATAAGATCCCTGGATCAAAGTATGTGCATTTTATCTTGATAGGCATTGTCAAGTTGCCTTCCAGAAATTCAATGCCCATTTACATCCCCCTCAACTTTTATGAGAGGTCCCGACTCTCCACACACTTGCCAGTATGAGAATCATTAAGCTTTTTCATTTTTACTTTCATGATAGGAAAAAGTATTTAGCTCATTGTTGATCTGATTTGTATTCCTTTAGCAGCAGCTGATGCTGAAAGTCTTTTTATGTGCTTATTGGACATTGTTCTGAAAATGTAGACTGCCTGGTTATATCTTTGACCATTTTTCATCTTAGATTGCTCATATTTTTTTTCTTATTGATTTAGAGGTTATTTTAAGTTTAGGAAATTAGCCGTTTATCTATCGTTATGCTGTGATTACAATTTTTCACTTCATCTTCAGTCATTTGAATTTCGTTACGTTGTTTTGTTGCATACAGAATATTTGACAGATTTAATGAAATTACCTGTTAGGAGATCTGGCTATGAGTTACAACTCTGCTATTTTACCAGCACTATGACCTTGGGCAAGTTGTTTGGGCTATCTGTGCCTCAGTTTTTTTCATCTTTAAAATGGGTATAAAAAGAATCAACTAAAAGGGTTTGAAGAGGATAAATGAGCTTATGCAAATAAAACTGTAGAATATTGTAAAACATGTTAATTACTGTATGTACAATCTTATTTTATTCCTTTATGGACAAACTTATCAATCTTTTCCTTTTTGGATTCTGAGATTTGAATACTGTTTGGAAATCCAGGCATTTTTAAGATGTAAATTCCATTTTGTCCAAACAGAAAGTAACAGGAAAGATAATTCTTCTCATATGCATTTAGTTCAGGATTTTATTCAAGGCTAATTGATTAAATGTCTGAGTTCTTGTCTGGGGCTCCTTGATGTCCTAACAAGTTGGGGTGTTTTGCTTCCACACATTATGAGAAATGAAGGAACTGTTTATATAAAAAGTCATATTTGCAGTGACTTACCTGCTTACGTTTCCTAAACTGACCCTGAAATTTGTAAGGGACCCCTTGCCCACAAGGTGCATCTCAAGGTAGTCCTTCAATAGTCAGTGTAAAAGGACTGATTCTTCTTGGAGAGGACCCTGTAATCTTTTCTTTTAAAGGAGCCAGTGCTGCCTGGATTTTTACCGTTATCCTTATCTTTCCCATAAATTCATCCTATGAATATGGAAGCTCTATTATACATCTTGGGTCTTTTAAGGAAGACACCACAAAAGGCATAAGTTTCATATATGTGAAGAGAATTCCTAGGAAAAACAGCACATGAGCTAGAGATGTCCTGAATCTGCCTGGCAGGGACCTGGAGTAGATGTGGCAGGGGGAATGTACCAGGGTGCAGGGTGGACCAACATCTCCAGAACCAGGAGATCTGGGCACACAAGTGGACAACTCGACCTAGTGGTGTAACAGTTTTTATTTTATTATTGCTGTTTCTGTTTTTTGTTTTGTTGCTGCTATTGTTTCCATGGTGGGGATGCATCCCAGGCCTCGTGTATGCTTGGAAGCACTCTGCCACTAAGCTTAAGCTCAGTCCAAGCTCTTCCTATGAATATAATATTTTGATTTGTTGAAAGAGAAAAACTAAAAACTAAAAGTATTGTCAGTAGGCCTGAATAGGGGTTGGCTTTTAAATTCAGTTGAACAAAGGATAATAGAACCCCTCATTTCTGTCCTCGACTCTGAGTGTTTCTCCATGAATCATAGACAGGAAAGTAGAGCTGGAACTGGGCACAATTTCTGGTTTCATTATTTAACCTCAAATTTTCCATTTATTTATTAATGTATGTTTTTATTTATTTAGGTCCTGGATATTTAAATGAGGGATACTTTACTACTAAGCTATATTCACAGTCCTTTCTTTATTTTTTTTTAATTATTTTGAGACAAGGTTGCAATGAGTTCATGAGGGTCTCACTGAATTGCTTTGGTTGACTTTGAACTTGTGATCCTCCTGCCTCAGCCTCCAAAGTTGCTGGGATTACAGGTGTGCACCCTCACATCCAGCTGAGTTTCTTTCCCTTTAAATGTGGTTGCTCATATGAAGCATTCACCATTACAGAAGGGATTAAATTACAAAATCAGCAGATGTGATTGACATGGCCTGTTATCTACGGTCTAGTGTTAGTGCTGAGGTCGGTAGCTAAGAACTCTTCAACATCAAACACGACCATCATAGATGCGGAATAGGGAGGTCTTAATTTTCATGGCACATATAAAAATCTGTTTTTAAAGGGCTATACCATGTTTACAACAGTACTACAGGAATTCCCTGAATATTTTTCATCTTCAGGAAAAACCTTTGTAATCTTCAGCAGGCAGAGAACAGCAATGAGGGCTTAACAATGCTTTGGGGAAACCTCATCCTGAACAGCCTCTCTGTTAACACACCAACCTCATCTAGAACAGGATGTCAAATCTTGCCAATCTATGTGTACCCTGAAAGTTTTTTTGCAACCATTCAAATAGTACATTTAAATAATACCAATTGGCGAGTTTTATAGTGGGGCAGTGAAAGAATACAAGAAATGGAGAAATCCACGTTTTACATCAAATCCTAGCAATTTTGTAATTAATTTAACAAACATTTATTGAATGTGTATTATGTATATAATTCTGTTCTCATTTTTCCCTTATTATATGATTCTGAGCAAATTAAAGATTATGGCTGTAGATAGAATTAAAAGAGTTGTAGTAAATGAGATAATAATTTAGAGAGTCTTTCATGGTGCCAGGCATACTAGGTGCTCACTGAATGTGATACATATGTCGTTGACACTACCCAAAAAAATATTTTAAAGGGTTTAGCAATAATTTGGCTTGCAAAGCATGTTATTTGTGAATCTGCTGAATATTAATGGTGTGTAAGTCTTCTACATGAGAGCACCTTCAAAAATGATGAAAAACCTTTTGAACTAGAAATCTCCCTTTCAGTATGGCAAAGTGACTAAAAGTTCTAGCAAGTTTTTATTGTCTACTCACTGCCACTCACTTTTCTTAAATATCACAGTCTTGAGAGGACAGGTGAAAAAGGAGGGTTTGATAAAAATGCTGGGAAAAAAAAGATATTTTATAGGAAACAGACAAATGGAAAAAATCATTAAAGCAATTCTGCTAGGCATTTAATAAAAGATTTGCATACTTGATTCTCACAAAGCCTCATAAAACAGGTAGTAGCATTATTTTTCACAAGAAAAAAAATGAATTTTAAATAGGCTGTGTATATTGCACAGGATTACCCAGCTAGTAAAAGGCACTGCAGGAATTTCAAATCAGGACTGTTAATTTGGAAACTAACAAGCATGGAAAATAATATTCTCAGAGAGAGGGAAGATGGTCATGGGTGGTGAGAGTGTCCAAAGAGCTTTCTGCATTTGGAATGCGGTGGTTTAAAAAGAGTTTATTGGACTAGAGTCAGAGCCTAGAAGTGTCACTCACAGAAATATTGATGGGCTAACGAAGTAGGGCATAGGGGAAATTGAAAAAAACAGAAAATAACAGTAAATAAAGGACTATTTTTGACAGTGACAGGGATTCAAGAAGTTGACCATAACCTGGCAACCAAGAATCACTGAACATAAGAACCCTGATTGGAAGCTGTTCTTCCCAACACAAACCAATGCTGAGAGGAGCCAATTTGATTGGGAGTCACTGTCCTTTATAAGACACTCAGCAGAACTCCCAATTATTTGATGGAGACATGAAGGAGGCCCAACTGAGCATCTGTGGTGATTCTAGATGAATGTGGACAATAATGAGCAATGGAGGCAGGAGCCCACGGCTGCACTTCACTCTGAAGTCTCTGGAGAAAACTGAGAGATCAGGAGGAAGAAGAAGCCAGCTTTGACTAGCAGAAATTCAAGCATTTGAAACTATGTCTACACAAAAATCAGGACATGAATGTTTATAGCAGATGTATTCACACCCCCAGATACTGGAAGCAAGATATATTTTAATGAGTAAATGGATAAAGTTTGGAGTGCCGATAAAATGTAATATCTTCAATGATAAGAAATTGAGTCATCAAGCCATGAGAAGATCTGAACAACCCTTAAACACATATAAATGGAAACAAGTATAGATAGGCTACATATTTTTTTTTGTATTTTGATCACATGACATTCTGCAAAGTGGAAAACTGCAGCAATATTTGGAAAACATAAAGGTAGGGATTGCCAGTATTTCAAGGAAGGAAATAATAGTTGATTAGGTGCAGCACCAGGAGATTTTTTTTTTCAGTGTAGGGAATGAACCCAGGGCCTAACCCTTCCGAGCCAAATGCTCTACCACTGAGCTACACCCCCAGGGAATTTCTAGGTGTCGCACTTACTTTGAACTTCTAATAGTGAACATATGTTATAGGTTGGATTTTAAATTCCCTCAAATGTTCATGTGTTGAAAACTTGGTCCCCAGGTGATGAAGCTACTAGGAAATGATGGGATTTCTAGGAGGTGGGCCTAGTTGCAGTAAGTACTTCACTAGAAGGGGTGTACTTAGAAACATATGTTTTGTTTCCAGCTCCTTTCTCTTTTTTTGTTTCTCTCTCTCTCTCTCTTTCTTCTTCCTAGCCATCAAGAGGTGAGCAGCTTCGCTCTGCCACACCCTTTCTGCCTTGATGCTCTGCCTCACTCAGAATCTTCGAAACCAAGTAATTATGAACTAAAACCTCTGAAACCATGAGCCTAAATAAATCTTTCCTCCTCTAAATAGATTTCCTCACAGCAATGGAATACTAATACAGTACATTAAACTGCATTTGTCAAAACAAAATTTTTAGAAAAAAATTAGTGATCCTTAATTTATGCGTTTTTTAAAGAAAGTATTCAGGAAGTAGGAAGGTGAAATGCAGGATGTAACAAAACAATCTAACAATCTTAAAAATATAGGAAACAGGGACTGAGTTGGTGGCTCAACAGTTAAAGCACTTGCCTTGCATGTGTGAGGATGTAGATTTAAACATCAGCATTACACACACAATGAAATGTTGGAGTAATGAATGCCACATGAAAAACTAAATAAAATCAACTCTGTCTTTCTCTCTCCTCTCTCACTGTCCCTCTCTCTTTAAAAAGAATTAGGAAAAAATAAAGGGTGCTGACCTTACTAACTTTGTAAATGAGTAAGGTCTATAAGTCTAAACAAAGAGAAGTGCACATAAGCAATGTGCTTTAGTTAATGAAGTTATTTCCCACAAGGGTACAAGTTTAATAATTTGGACACTGACATGAATGAATATTGAAGTAGAATAGAGAGAACACCTGGTGCCTAGACCTTCATTTCTAATATTGCCCAATAAAAGGAGCCGGGGTCCTTGATAAATAGCAATGTGGCAATACTATTTCATTAATTGTAGCAGATCTGGCATACTAAGAAAGGATCTTAATGTGTGGGTGGCTAGTGTGGGTTATTGGGAACCTTTAGTACTACCTTCATAGTCTTCCTCTAGTTATAAATCTGTTCTAGAATGAAAAGTTAATTTAAAAGGGCAAAAAAAAAAAAAAAGAATAGGAAAAAACTTTGCTAAAATTTAGGTAAATTCTAATCATGTGTTATTTTGAAATTAATCATTCATTAATTTTATCAGAGTATTAAAGTGCAAGTAATAAAAATTTGCTGATTGGAAGATTTATTTAAAAAAGAGAGGTGAGCAATATTTTGGCTTCATGGAGTTCTTCCATATTTATTGCCCTTTAAAACACCAAGTTTGCACATATACACAGAGACTGCCTCAGCACAAGAAAGTGTATTTATATGTCACTAGTTCCCAAATTCCATCATCAGCCTTTTAGAACCTGTACGAGTTTCACAATTTACCTTCTTTCTCCAATGAGAAGGCTTGATTCAAAAATCCAGTCCTTGCATTGCAATTTTAGCAAAGAATAATGCTCCCTTCCTTTCTAGCAAGGGTAGACAACAATTGCAAAAATGCAGATACACAAATTAGCATTCTGTTTTAGAAAAACTGCAAATAAAGTGGTTGGGTGTATAGTGAAAAAGAAGCAGTTTGATAACTTAAGGAAGTTAGTTCTATAATGAAATTAAATATTTTTAACTTATATTTCATCCACCTGCTTCCTCAGTTTTAACAGGTAATCTCAACTTTTTCTTATCATCAAATAGAGACTATTTGAGAGTAGCTTTTAAATGCATTTTCACCATATGTTGTTATTGTTAAGATTAAATAAATTTATATACATAAAGAAGTTTAAATAGTACTGACAAGCATTATAATTTTTTAGGGAGGTAAATCACAACATATCTTTTTTATTTTTAACAAAATTTTATTTTTCATTGTAGTTTTACATATTTAAGTGGTTTGTTGTTACACTTCCATACATGCACATATCTTATATTCCCCCTTTACTCTTCCCCATCCCTCTCCCTCTCCTCCCCTCTCAATCCCTAGACTGTGAAGTTGCCCCCAGTCCAATTGGTAATCTGTGTTTGATGAGTCTGTTTTCTGAGATTACTCTTCTTCACTCCTATATTGTAGTCTACATTAGTGATCATTATTATTATATACACTTAAATTATTAGTATATAGAGTAGACATATATGTATTTTACAGGCACCTCAAATTCAATATTTTTAAAAAAGTTGTTATGTTACCCTCCATTTATTCTCCATCCAAGGTTCTTACCTCAGAGGATGGTGTCTTAATATAAAAATTTAGAAGCCAAACAAGCACTGGACTCAGTTGATTCTGCCTTCTGAATAGTGCCTGATTTGATGACTTTTCAAAGTTCCTGCTGTTAATACTTTCATTCACCTCTGGGGTCTATCCTATGGCTTAGATATAATTTGTCCCTCAAAATTCATGAGTTTGGACTGTAGTTCCCTGACTCATGTTATTAGGAGGTTGCTGTGCCTTTTATAGCTGGGGCCTAGTGGAAGGTCCTTAGGTCATTAGGGCTGTGAGCTCAGAAGGGTAAGGTATTTCTGGTGGAACCCTCTTTAGTTTCCTCAGAGGGTTGCAATGTCTGTCCCCTCACACCTTTCTGGCTTCCTGATTGATATATGATCTCTTCCTCCCATGTTTCCCCGCCCCTGTCATGTGCCAGGAGGTGGCACTTAAAGGTTAAAGAGACTTGGCCATAGACTTCTTTGTGTTGTTTAAACTTTCACTCTACAAACCTGTGAGCCAAAATAATTTTTTGCCTGATTCTGGTGTTCTGTTGTAGTCATACAAAATAGAGTAACACAGACTGATTCGCAGACCTCCTTCAAGTTCTCTCAGATCCATCCTAAGCATTGTAGTAACTCATAGTAACTCATCTCTCTGAAATGTGCGTTCTAACCATGTTGTTTCTCTTTTCTTCATGACCGTGTTGCTGTCTACCTCTCTCGACTCACTTCCTCATTTTATATCAGTTCTTTAAAATTGTCCTAATTTGTTTATTATTTTCTAGGTGGTTTATGCTTTTACTGGGTATATTCTCTTTTAAAATATTCTCTTCTACTCCTTTATGGCTGGCTTACAATACAGAATTCAGCCCCAGTATCACCTTCTTTCAGATACTTTCCTAACATCTCCAACCTCAGTTGATACCTGTTCTTCTATTCTCCCCCAGGATCCCCTATATTTATAGAAATTAAAATGTTTATAATGCTTTACACAAGTAGTTCTCAAACTTCAGTGACCCTCAAAGCCACCTGAATAAATAAAAAATAAAACTTTTCATACTCTTAGTATTTTGAATGAAGTACTTCTGGGATGGGACTAGAGAATTTGCATTTCTAACTAGTTCCCAGTTAATGTGGATGTTGCAATTATACTGGGCTAATTTCTTAAACTCTTGATGCTTCTGGCTGAAGCAGTCTGAGTCCCAGGGGTTCAACTTGAATGAGGCAGGATGCTTACTCAACATGGCCGTAAACAAGAAGTGAAATAGTTTACACAGGTGTGAAGTTCTGAGAAAGCACTGCATGTGAAGGGATAGAAAAATCACATTTCTCTTGCTCACTAAAGAAGACAGTCATCTCTCCTTAGATCTAAAGAAACAGTAGGAAGAGTTCAATATATAAAGACTCTTATCATAGCCATTATAAATTACTACTAATTTAAAAGCTACAATGTGATTTAGTTCACAAATTTTGCTTTATATTTAATACATTTCCCAAGGACTTGATTTCTTTATTTAAGGATAAAGGTAATAAAACTGAGGGTCAATTAGTTGTGAGGTGGCTCAATCACCAGGACTAGGATGAATTAGTCACATTTGTGCAAAGCAAAACTCTGCAGGGAATATCAGCAGAAGTAATCAGACATGTGGGACTAGTGTGATCTCAAGGGAGTTGCAACGAAGTCAAGGTATTAGTGTTCCAAGCTTGAAAAAGGCAGCAAAAGCCAAACCCAGTGACAGAGAGCCATGGTGGAGACCATAAGACTGGTAAGCTTTCTAATTCAAGATGTTACTGTAATGCTATGATTCATTATAAGAACCATCTATTCATCTTCAAAAATTTTCTGTTTCACAGCTCTTAAAACCCTAGGATCTACAAAGCATTGTGAGGCACCAGAAAGCCTCAAGATACGTGTCAATGATGTGAACTTTCAGTTCACTCCCACCACTCAACTTCCGGGGAGAGGAGAGGTGCTGAAGTTGGAGTTAATTATCAATAGCTGATGGTTTCATCAGTCATGCTTCTCTAATGAAGCTTCGACACATACATACAAACAAATGAAAATTCCTAAATAATGGGATTTGGAAGGCCCCTGGACTGGTGAACATGGGGAGATGTTGTACCTAAGAGATCAGGGAAGCTTCGTGTCCCTGCATGGATACCTTGTCTTAGACATCTCTTCCATCTGGCTGTTCCTGAATTCTATTCTTTTATAATAAATGGGTTAAGTTCTTTTTTTCTTCTCTCTCTCTCTTTTTTTTTAGTTCTGTGAGCTGCTATAGTAAATAATTGAACAAGATGGTTATGTGAAACCCCAATTTAATGTTTGTCCATAGGAAATTCCAGAGACCAGAACTAGTGATTGGCATCTGAAATAGGAACAGCCTTGTGGGAACAGCCTTAACCTGTAGGATTCGATGCCATCTCCGGTAAGATACTATTGGAATTGAATTGAGTTTCAGGACACTCAGTGGTATCCACAGGAGCATTGCTTGATGAGTAGATAAAACTGACACATCTGGTGTCAGCAGTATTTTATGTTGAGTGGTAAGATGGTAAAAGTAAAGTTTAACTCCCATCATAGCTACTTATTAGCTTTGTGGTCTTCTTTGAAGTTCAGTTTTCTTTTATGTAAAATAGTTCAATCAATAAATGTAGACTGAGATTGTCCACAGTAGGAGAGATGAGGGATAAATGGTGTTAGACAGGAAAAACAGCAAACTGTAGTACTGTACTACCTGGAGGAGTATCAACAGAGGTACCAGGGCAAAGTAGGGCTTGGCATGGCTTTTTGTCACATGTCACAAAGCATGCACTTATTTCCAATTAAGATGATGGAAGAAGCCATCTCTAAAGCTTGATAAAGGATAATCAAGGTTGCCTTTCATCTGCTTTCTAATATAGTCCTCAACTTTGATCCTCATACTTTGTCTCTGACTCAGTATTTAGAGGAATTAATAACTACTCTTTCCCATTTCCCCAAGGCGAAATTCAGGCTGGTCAAACTGTCCACAGGCTCCACAATGCACTATCTCAGTGTCATTTCTTCAGCTGGCAGTAACTCCACCAGCAGAACAGCCACTGTCCAGGCTCTGTATTGTTTCTCAGACTTTGCCATAGGTTGAGAATAGAGAAGACAATCGTTTTTCATTCTTCAAAGTGGACTAAAATCTCTTTGACTTGGAAAGCACTGAGCTTAAAGGCTCTTGGCAGAACAGCAGCTGATTATAGCTTGCCAAAGTTGGAGATGGAGAGACAATTTTCCCCTGTTCTCTGTCATGTGTTCACCTTCTGATTGTATGTTGCATCCATTGCA
>PVKS010032118.1:0-22820 GCA_004027875.1 Aplodontia rufa
CGCATGCTAGGCACCATAACTGCTAAGCCACAGCTCCAGCCCCTGTATTTTGTATTGTTAAAAGAGCTCATTCTACAGTGTTAATGAATTTGGCTGTTCCTTTACTATAATTCTTGTACTATTTTTATAAGCATGTACTTATGCAGAATGAAAGGACACAGTGATAAACTTAGTTTCTCTACTAAATTTAAAATAACACAGAACTTTAGAGCTGTAGTGAATCACTTCCATAACCATTGTTTATCAAGGGCTTAAATAATGAATCAAGATATGGAATAAATTATACTATGTTAAAATCCAAGTATATTTTTACTAAACTTTATTTCTAACTATATTTTGGATTATGAAAAAGTACTGAGAATATTTAAACAAGTTCTGTGAGCCCAATACCCACTTAAGGTGGATAAAATATCACTCAATATATTAGAAGCAGCATGTGCACATACACCCAAGACATTCATTTGATGTTATGTTTATGTATTCATCTGTAACTAAATGAGAAATTTTAAAATTTCAAGTTAAAAAGTAACTTGAAAAATATCAGTGTACATTGATGACTGAATTGGAAAGCTTCTGAAATAATTTTACACCAAGGAAAACTTTTTTATTAAAGTATAATTACCAGTTATTTAAAAATACATGGGAAAAGACATACAATAAATTGTGGAATCAACCCAATCAACTGCTTGCTGAATAATTTTTAACTAGAACTGAAATTAATAAAATAAAAACCTATAAAATGTCATGATTTCTTTTTGACAAAAGGCAAATTGAAGACTACCCATATACTACTTATTTTCCCCCTACCCCATGTAGCACTACCCTAAACAACTTTTTAGGGTATTTTACCTAGGCCTGTCTGTCCAAACTGACCCTGTCCACATTTCCCACATTAGGTACTGTCCATATTACTGTTTTGAGAACTAGTCTTTTCTATACTGTTAAGATGTTTATACTAACTGCATTGGTCTATACTGGGTTGCTGTATTTATGAATAGAAGACATTTTTTTGGTTCTATTTACTGGTTTACTAAATCCAATTAGTAAGTATTAAAAGGCAAAGGCTTCATTTAACAGTTGAAGATTTTAGGGAGCATAAAGTGACTCAATGACATATGACTGGCAAAACAGCAAGTGATATTAGGTTGCAGTGGGAACACAGCATGCAGCACAGCAGTGGAACTGTAGTCACATCACATTCTTCACCTCTTGTGTTAGGGCATAATTACTAGGAAAATGGGAGAGATCTGAAACAATATTGCATGGAAAACGAAGGCTATGGTAATGTTTATTCAATGCTGTTGGTAACAGTTTATCTTTAAACAGTTGAACAGTTATATGGAATATGGATTAGATTTTGGACCAACATAAAACAAGTTCTAAATTCAATTACCAAGTGGATTATACTACCTTATAAGTCGCAAATCTTCCTGTTACTGTTAAAAGAGAACTGAATGGAGGGGTGGTAGTTAATGAGGAATCTGAATTATATGGTCTCTATGAGTTTTTCTAGCTCTTATCAACATATAGCTATATACAGCTAAATTACAAAGATACTACTTAAGGAGATATTGCTGTTCCTGTTAGGATCTTTAAATAGATAGTAATGCCAAAAATAACAAACAAAAAAGGGCTAGGGGCAGGTCAAAAGGACAGAGGACACAACTTAGAAAAACTTCTGGTACTCAAAGCAGGAGGACAATGTGAGCAACAATAAATGACAACAATGGATTATAACCCAAAGAATAAAACACTCATGGTTTATAATGTAAATTAATGAATAAACGAAGAAGTAGAGACAAATATTCCTAACAGAATAATTCCAATAAATAAATGTATAAAGAATGAGGGGAAACAGAAAATCATCATTAGCAATCCATGGTAAAAACTGCTACAGGAAAGATCCACTGATGAATGCTAAAGTCAGTGGCATTTTCAAGCTCATGTCTACTTAGAAATTGTCATTGTATCTCCTGACTTGAATTTAGTAACAATTATTACATTGTTAGTAGGTTTTGTTACAAATAGACATTACAGATTTTTTAAAAAATATCCATTTTATCAGCATTCTACAGTGACACAACCACATCAATGTTTATAGCATCACAATTTGCAATAGCTAAATTGTGGAATCAACCCAGATGCCCATCATTAGATGAATGGATAAAGAAATTGTGAGACACACACACACACAGAGTTCTACTCAGCTATTAAAAAGAAAGAAATTATGGCCTTTGCCAGCAGGTGGATGGAGATGGAGAACATCATGCTAAGTGAAATTAGTCAAACATAGAAACTTGAAGGTCAAATGCTTTTTCTCACAAGTGGAAGCGAGAGTAAAATAAAGGAAGGGGGAGGAGAGATAAGATTACATAAAGAACCATTCAAATACAAATTAATAGATGAGCTAAAGGAAGTCTAGTAGAGTAAAAAGAAGGGAAGAGGGAAGCAGGGGAGATTTAAAAGCAAAAAAGCATATTCTGTACCTCTGAGATAATAGTTTCTGTTCAAACATGAAAAACTCCTAATCAAAAACTAGGAATCACTTTACCTACTGCAGTTCCACTTTAAATACATCAGTGTCTTGTGAGCTGTACTTGGAAAATATATCCCAAATCTGGCCACTTTTTACTACTGGATCTGCTGTTTCCTTAGTCTAAGCTACTTGCTGCCTGCAGTGGCTTCTCAACTATTCTACCTGCTTTCTATTCCCTTATTCTCAACTTTAGTCAGTAACCTTTAAAATAAATTAGATTCCTTTAATCTTCTGTATAAAACTCTCCAATGGCTTTGTCATGTTTACAACAAAATCTGCTTATTTGATCTATAAAGCACTATGAGATCTGGTCCCTACCTAGTTCTTCAATCTCATGTATTACCATTCTCCTTTTCCTTGCTTGTTTCTATGTAGTCCCAGTGGCTATCTTACTCTTCTTTAAACATGTTTCCATTCTTCACAAGAACCTTAATATTTGTTATTACCTACTGGTAATGATCTTTCTTCAGACTTTTGTCTGCTTGGTTCTTCACATCAGCCTCGTCTGTATTCAAATGTCACCTAAGGATTTTCTTCCGTGTCAGGCCTGTACCTGCTTAATTTCCTTTCCCACAGTATTTATCACTACATGAAATGATACCTATTTGTTTATTCATTATTTGTCTTCCAACTAGAATGTGAACACCTCCAGGGAGGGTCTAGAATGTCTTTTTATGAATTATCTGTACTATCTAAAATAATACCTACAACAGAGTGGGCCCTCATGTATCTGTTGAGTAAGTATTTTTGAAAACAGGGAAGATGAAGCAGGGAAAATAGGGAAGAAGTATCCTCCAAATATATGTAAAAAAAAAAAAAAAGTGAGACTTTTGAGAGAAATTTCAAAATGAAAGTAAAACAAAGGAATGTTTTTAATTACCTTAAAATTTAACTTACTTTAAAAAGTAACTTGAAAAATATCAGTGTACATTGATGACTGAATTGGAAAGCTTCTGAAATAATTTTACACCAAGGAAAACTTTTTTATTAAAGTATAATTACCAGTTATTTAAAAATACATGGGAAAAGACATACAAAGGCAGTATCATACAACTGATTTCTAAACTCAATACTTCTGAAATACAAAACAATGATCACTACCCCTAAAAGTCAGTTTATTGACAGAAATGGATTTTAAGTTGCTTTACAACTCTTTTCATTCAATTTTATATGTTATGGAGTTTTTTAGTTTCATCCTATATCAGAACTTTTTAAAAAAATTTTTAATGTGATTACTTCTCAATAATATATAGTTATTTCTTGCAATTAATGTTAGCAACTATAGGTAGATTCCCTAAGTCACAAGAATTCAATACTATCACTACTCTGGAAATAGTTATCATTTGGGGTTACCTATACTAGACTCACATGTTTAAAGGCAAAATATTAACAAGCAAACTATGGGGGTTGAGAGTAGGACTAAGGAAAGATGATGTTATCTTTAATCACTGACCTGTTTGAAAGAAAATCCATTACTTACTTTGGTACTGTGGCTGGAGAAGCAGTTACTGCTAGACCACAGGTCTATATAGTTATCCATTTTATAACTGCTAGACCACAGGTCTATATAGCTGTCCATTTTATATTTCCTTTTCTAAGGAATGACAGTCTTTACCAATTAAGTTACTCAGCCAAAAAAAGCAGACCTTCAAGCTACCATATACTTTAACTGTTTGAAATAAATTTTTTTCCTAATTGGTGTATTAGCAGCCCTGTGTATGGAGAACCAAGTACAATCTACTTTGTTCCAAAATTAGAATGTTGACTCACAAAGCTGTCTGTAAGACACCTGGCTATCTTCCATCCATCAGTCATGAAGGTGGGCCTTCATGAACTATGTAACATAAAAAATGCAAAAATATTTCATCTATCAATACACAATACGGAGCCAGCAATACAACAAAAAAGCACACTCATAAGATAGAAACTGGCTTGTACAAAACAAAATATATATCCTTTTACATAAAATAAGAGAAATATGTATGTAATAAAAACAACAATCTATATTTAACTTATATAGAGATGATTCTGGTTTACATGTGAAGTCTGCTTAAACTAACTATGACTGAATGTTTGGAAGTTTTCTTTTCCTAACATCATGCCCATCATTATATTTAAGCTGTTCCTAGTTTCTTACAAACATCTTATTTCCTTGAATTTATCTACCACACCCTCACTATACTGCCATTAATTTATAAGCTGGGCCTGCCCAGCCTGCTTATAAAGCCGTTCTTCAAAAATACACCAGATGCATTCATTAAACAAGGCATTGTTTAGTAGAATTCTGCACTTCAAGACAACATATGAAGAACCAGCAATTGGTCCTCTGATGTGAATACCTTTCATTTCACATTATCACAGAAACAGTGCAGTTTACTAATTACTCCTTCCTTACAGGAAACTTGGTAGCAGTAAAAACTTTTGTTTAGTTTCAAAACATTTCAATACTTATTAATTCCAAAGATCCGAACACCATGTAGTTGTGGCATTTTGGGAATAAGCACACTCAGAAGAGAAGCTGTGTTTAGGATGAAGTGAGTTGGGTCATACTTCGTATAGAAACTTGCCAGAAAATATCTGTAGAGATAAAACAATATATATAATATCTAAAAATGAAATTATTTAGAATTTTTAAAAATTAAAAGGTAGAAAAAAGGCCACTAAACACAAATACCTAAAAGTAAAACCACTTTGGATCACTAAAATAAAAGGAAGCATTTTAATATGGGTCTAAGCTTATTTTAGATTTGGGATTTAAAGATGTATTGAATGAAGATACACATTTTGCATTTCTGCAATTATATTAAATGCATTTATTATAGTGCACTGCTCCTTAGCAGAAGCTGTAAAGCAGAAGGCTTCCAAAGTAGGCTGTATATGACTGCCCTCTGAGACTTCACATGCAGTTTTATATTTACGTGTGTATTTCTAAAGAGCAGTTCTGAACCCAAAGCACCCATCATGTTCACAAAGATTTTTGTGATTTACTAAAACGTTAAGAAAAACTATTCTAAAGCTTTGAAAAACAGAGTTTTAATAGCACATTAGTACAATTCAGTATCTTTAGAAGAAACAAATACTTGGTTTCTCTTCATTTCCAAACTGCAGTTGAATGGTCTATAACCAATTTACCTGTGAACTTGAAAGTCACTGTCATAAAATTACAGCTGTTTTGCTATAACTAAACACATGCTTCTGCTCAGACATCCAACATCAAATAATTTGTTTTAATAAGTGTAAACCACCTTTAAGACCATAAAGGGAGCCCAGCATATCTTCTAGTTTTATCCAAGGATACATCAGAGTGCATTTATATCATCTGACTACAAAGCGCACCCTCACATACATAGGATGTGAATAATAAAATATCATGCTGTATTTGATCATAACTAAGAATTTAATTTCCATATGGGTGTTAAGTCTAATTACTTTCAGAATACATAGGAAAGGATTCTGATAGCCTTCTTCTCTTTTGTCATTAGTTTCTCCACAGAGAAAATAAATACTTTGAATATGATCAGAAAAGAATAACTATTTCCAAGTATAACTGAAAATATCAGAGAACTGTATACATCATTATCAGAACCATTTAGATTGAGAAATCCTATAATTTTCCATATAATCTTCCACCTATCTCACAAGTAGTCAGAAAATTCTTTCTTGAAAGTAAACCATATTCCTCAATTTTTGCTTTATTTTCTTTCTTTCTGCTTTCATAAACCTGAAGACTATTTTTATACTTCCTTCACTGAACAAAACAGGGTTGTCACTTGCATTTAGTACGCCCACTGATTTGCTATCATTATGGATTTAATCTGTAATCTGATAGGCTAAAAATTATAAATCTTGGTATGTATTCTTACCATATATTAGTCTTTTAATGAAACCTAATTGTGTGTAGATTATATGAACATTATCTGACTCTTAAAAAATCTAGATGCATTAAAAAAACCTAGAAGTGTCTATTTGCTAAAGGGTATATTGGAGACCTGTGTTAGAAGATAGATGTTTAGGGTTTAATGAGAGCTCTTGACTCCAAATAGCTGTAAGATCTTTACCAAGGTCATACATTTGAATATGTTTCTCCCAACCCTGTAGAATTGGGTATTCAAACCAGAGGCACTATTGAGCCACATCCCTAGCTCTTTTTATTTTGAGACAGGGTCTTGCTAAATTGCCAAGGCTGACCTTGAACTTGCCAACCTCTTGCTTCAGCCTCCCAGGTCTCTGGGATTATAGGCATGCATCATGGTACCCAGCTAAATCTGTCTCTTTATCTAAAAATCTGGGATAACACTGCATGTCACATCTATCTGACAAAATATACTAAAACATGAAGATATGAGCACTCTGAAAAATACTGGGGCTGGGGATATATAATATGTCAGTGGTAGAGCACTTGCCTAGTATGCATAAGTTTCTGGGTTTGATCCTCAGAATCACACACACAAAAAATAATAAAATAGAAAAAAAATCAATGCTATACAGATGGCTTTAATGTTCTTTCTTTGTTTATGTAAGGAATTTAATCAGAATATCTGAAATCATACCTGTGAGTCAAAAATGTATTTTGAGAAATGAGATTTTATACAGGTACATCTTAGTTGACCTTTATATGGTGATAGTTATTATTACACAAATTGAGATGCAATTCTCCACATTTAACAGTGGAGGTAACTGAGGATTTCAAGAAAATGGCCAAAGTCACATAGCTTAAAAACAACAGAACCAAAACCCAAATTTAGGACTGTTTAAAACAACCATTATTCTTAATATTATTTGTTAGGCCATACAGACATTTTTCTTTTGAGGTTAATCCCCTCCCCCACTTAGTACTAGGGACTGAACTCAGGGACACTTTCCCACTGATCTATATTCCCAGCCCTTTTTATTTTTTTATCTTGAGAAAGGGTCTTACTAAATTGCTGAGGCTGGCCTCAAACTTGTGATCTCCTGCCTCAACCTTCTGAATTGCTGGGATTATAGGTATGTGCCATGTGCCTGACTTGAGGTTAAGAGTCAGGACTAAACCAACTCAAAATTTCTACAAAGTGCAATAAATGTAAAGAAAAAGAAGTGCAGCACTTTATGACCAGTTCATTCCTTTCACTTGAAAATGCTCTCCCTTACTTAAACATCTATCCAAAACTTATGAGCTCTTAAATGCAGCTTAAAGAATTCCATCACCTTCAGAAAGTCTTTCCACCTACCCCAGACTGCACTGATTCTATCATGGATACAGTATTACATATAATCTCTGTGGTAGAGTGTTACTTAAGATATATGTGAGCATGGGGCTGGAGTGGAGGCTCAGTGGTTAAGCTGCTTGCCTGGCACGTGCGAGGACCTGGATTCAAACCCCAGCACCATGTACACAACAAAGTGTTAGTTCATGTAGCAACAAAAGCTACATGAAAAGTCAAATAAAATTGATTCTCTTTCTCTCTCTCTCACTGTCTCTCTTTATTAAAAAAAAGAAAAAAAAAAGATATATGTGAGCAGATCTATTATGTGCCAAGTCACTGAGTGTGGGATTCAAAACAATCTATGTTCTTATAAACTATGAGGGAAAAATAAAAAAGCATATATACAATTTTGTCAATTATACCTTAAAAAAAAAAGCTAAGGGGTGGGGAAGAAAGCATTTCAGGTGGAATTGATTTTAACAAAAGCACAGAAATAGGACTACCCATGAAATATTCAAGAAATGTTGCAGAGAAGAGCTTACTTGATCAGATGGGAGTTGGGTGGGGATAAAATATTCAGATGAAGGGAAAATGAGGTAGGTAGGCACTATTTGGCAGAAGGCCCTGATTACCAAGTAATAAGAGAAAATCAGATACAAAATTAGATACTTTACAAATAGACATTATCTCATTTAATTCTTAAAGCATCAAAATTAGGTTAGATACCATTAGCTAGAATTTTATACATAAGCAAACCAACTGGATGAATGGAAGATAGAGGATTCAAGTCAGTTCTGTCCTATACTCAAAGCCTAACCTTTCTTTTTTCTCAGCTACATTTTCCTCTCACAAAGTGTTTGAAGATCCAAATAAGGCTGAGTGGCCAATGAATTTCTTCTGATCATCTAAATCACTGTTTAGGGAGATTAATTTGATAATGCAGTACAGGATATGATTTGTTTTTAATTTTCTTAGATAAAAATTAAGGACAGGAGCTAGAATGTATTAACCTATATATCCTAAAACGTCTAGGTATCCTTATGAACATAAAATGTCTCCAGATGTACTAACTAAAGTGAAAACTGCATTATCAACTTGTTAAACATGTGCCTAATACTATATATGAAGTAGTTACTTACTGATGATTTTCAACAATATTTTGTTTATAATGCTAATTTACTCTGATAAATGGGATACCTTCCCATCACCCAAATTTCTTGATACCCAAATATTTCTGCCACTTACAGAATTATTGGAGAAATTGTGAAAAACTTCCGTGAAGATGTAAACTGTACTCCATAGTCCAGTTGTTCCCAATGAGTTAGGAGCCTTGCTTTACCTTGATCAGGAGTTTCAAAAGGTGTTCCTTTCACTGCATGCAAAAATACATACATCCCCTGAAAAATAAGCAAGGTGATATATAATCAATATCAAATACAAAATTAGTCCTAGTGAGTTAAGCATTAAGATGGTTCTAGGCTATCTGTGACAGCGTGTGTGATTTAATTTAACAGATCAAGTTTTAAACTTTCATATAACAGTGAAAGGCTATGGCCAGTTTCTGTATGGTATATAAAACTTTGAGATACAAAAATATTATTTGATGAGAATCAGTCAACATAAAAGTAACCTAGTTTCATTTCTTTTTATAAAACTGAAAATAAACAAAAAGTATCACCAGGATAGCTTTGCATCAGTACTATTAGATTATCTGACACCTTTCCTAGTAGGAAATAGGATTACCTTTTTCCAAACAAATAGGAAAAGTTTTCTTAAATGTCTCCTTAGTAAATCTGATGATACTTGTAAAACGACAGACATATAAATTGGTGAAAAAATAATAAATGAATCTCTCAATTGTGGAAAATAGTTTTGAAATATTTAATATTATGATTGCCTGTCTTAAAAGTCAGCTTCCAAAGCAACAAAAATCGTTTGATATAAAGATAAAATGCTCCACTCAATTTACTTTTTTGGGGGGTTACTGGGGATTGAACCCAGGGGCACTTAACCACTGAGTCATACCCCCAGCCCTTTTTATTTTTTATTTTGAGACAGTCTCCCATGAAGTTACTCAGGGTCTTGCTAAATTGCTGATATTGGCTTTGAACTTGTGTACCTCCTGCCTCAAGCTCCCCTATCACTAGGATTACAGGCATGCACCACCATGCCTGGCTCAATTCACTTTTCAAATCACCACTGTACCTCTATGGTATTTCTTCTGAAGTCAGTTTTGAAAAAAATTAGAGTAAAACATATAGCTTTTTTTTTGAGTACTGGGGGTTGATCCCAGGGGCATTTTACCCCTGAGCTACATCTCCGGTCCTTTTTATTATTTATTCTGAGAGAGGGCTTTATTGAGTTGCCAAGGATGGCCTCAAATTTATAATCATCCTTTTCTTAGCCTCCTGAGTTGCTGGGATTACAGGCATGTGACACTGTGCCCAGCTAGTAAAACACACTGGTAAAAGCGATTCTGACTATGATATTATTACACATCTAATTTTGTGGTTATTTAGGAAAAATAATGTATACTCAATTTTTTCTCTGAGATTATGATGCTGATTTAAACTGATAAATATTAATCCACTTTAGGATTACTGTTTGAGTCACTAGCAATTAGCATAAAGCCAAAATATTATCATGAAATAGTTTTCCCTCTAGAAGCCATGATATGAAGTCATTTTTTTCTACTTCAACTTTTAATAAATATATAGGAAAAAAATACGAAAATGTTTTGCAATTTTATACTGTACTAGATTAAAAGAGCCTACCTATCAAACCTTGGTCTGCTGCCTAGTATTAACTAGCTGTGAAATGCCTAAGCTATGAAGGAAAGGACTCAGGTTTCATTGGATTTAAATCCATAAACATTTAACAAGTGACTTATATGCATAAGACACATAATATGTATGCACATATGAAACTGAACAAGACACGTCTCCAGCCTTGAAAAAAATTCAGTCTTAAGGTATGCTAAGGAAAAAAGATACATTAAAAAAAATAGAAGGCAGGGCAGAGACTGCTATCAAAGATACCATCAGAGTACTCAGGAAATGTGGAGAAGGGAAAGGTTTCTTGTTGCTGTGGCAAAGGCCTTGATGCTACCTTGTCAACCACCTCATTTTTGAAGTTTCAGTTCAAATGACAACTCCTGGGGAGGGATAAGGGTAGGTAATTGGGAGAAGCTCTTGGGGGTAAATCTAATTTTCAGAATTTATATATATATATATGTGTGTGTGTGTGTATATATATATATATATATATATAATTTCATTAGAAGCTTCTTTGTTCAACAAATAAATTTCTGAATTAAAAAAAAAATGACAACTCTTTAGTGAAGCCGTCACTAGTAATAATTAATCTCCTGGTTATGTGCTTGCATAGAATTTCACTGAAAATACTTTTATTACAGCACATTATATTAAGAGTTTTTTGCATAATGTTTTCTCATTAACCTGAATACCCAAGGAAAAAGAGTTGGTACAGAGCAACTATTACATATGTTGGAAGATGACATTAAATCAAGGACTGTTTATGTATTAAGCACTAAAAAAATCATTTTTGAGGGTTTTATTTTATTTTTTAAAGAGAGAGAGTGAGAGAAAAAGAATCAATTTTATTTATTCATCTGGCCTTTGTTTCTCTGACACTTAGTTGTATATGTGATGGTGGAGTTTGAATCCAGGTCCTCAAGCATGCCAGGCAAGCACTCCAGCTCTTACCAGGGATTTAAAGGGAAAGATGAAGCAGAAAATATGGCGTTTTAAGTTCTTAAAAAAAAGGTGAAGAACCTCTATTTCAGATCACGCATGTTTGAATCTAAGAGAACAATCCTCTTGCTATTCAAACCACATGGATAACACTGCTTAGAATGTAATATTCCCTTTATTTATCCTTTTTTTTTTTTTAAAGAGAGGGACAGTGAGAGAGACAGAGAAAGAGAGAAATAACTTTATTGAGTTTTTCACATGGCCTTAGTTGCTCCAACCCTCAGTTGTGTACATGGTGCTGGAGTTCGAACCCGGGTCCTCGTGGTTGCCAGGCAAGCGCCAAAACCGCTGAGCCACCATTCCAGCCCCTATTTATCCTTTTTGATGAAAAAGAATAAAATCTGATCTTAAGGTGTAGTTAAGTGGTAGGTGCTTGCCTAGCATGGATGACACCCTGAGTTAATACTCAGTAGTTGGGGTGGAGGGACGGATAAGAAGAATAAGTCTTTTCTGACTATGTATCTTCTACCCCAATATGTTTAAAAGTTCTTATATAAAATGATACTGATGATGAGAATTAGGAAAAGAAAGTATGTATTCATGGCTAGCCCTTAATAGTTATTGAATCAAAGAGAATTCTTTCATTTTTAAAGCTAATAATTTTTTGAAGCATTAGTATCTCTTAAGAGTGAACTGTAGCACTGAATAAAAGGAAACACTGGGTTTCTATTGTTTGGTTCATAGAGGCAAATATATTTTTCTACTGGGTTCAATAATTAGGTTTGTTTTCCTATGTTTAGAAGCATTCAACATGTATTTTATGTTTTTAATTGGTTTAATGTATGCTATCTTCAAAGTAAACTTAAAATTTAGTCATGTAATTACTACATTTGTGGGTGGTTAATTTAGGTTCCTAGTGATGTGAACTAATAATAAATCAAGTTTGCTTTCCCATATGGTGTCAATTGCCTATTATTTATTCGTCATCATCAACTGTGCCTAATTTCAGTCAATCAACTTGAAAAACGAGTGTGGGGACAGGGAACAGCTTCTAAAATACATTTAAGATGTGCCATTGTAGAAAGGAGAAGACAATATATTCAGCAAACAAGTAAAAAGGTCACTACAAACACAGAAATTAAAAGATAAGCCATCCATGTACACTTGCAGTCCCAGCAACTCAGGAGGCTGAAGTAGGAGTATCACAAGTTCTACGCCAGCCTGGACAACTTAGCAAGACCCTGTCTCATAACAGAATTTTAAAAAGGCTATGGATGTAGCTCAGTGGTAGAGAGATACTGGGTTCAATCCCTATCTCTGACCTCCCCCACTCCAAGATAAAAATGAAATAAACTTCTGATTATAAAACAATGAAAAATACATGATAATATAACATAGAGAGTTGTATAGATTCCCGGAAGAGATAATACTTAATAGACTTGGACAGACAGGACTAAGCCAGGTACAGCAGGAAGGACAGAAAAAAATAGAGCTTAAGCCAAAGCAAAGAGGGGAGACCAAGATATTTTTTTCCTTATTGCCAGAGTGTGGGGATGGTGAAGACTATTTAGCAATAGTTAAGACTAAGTCCCATTTTCACCTCTGCACTGTTATTAACTGGTCTTAGATGGCATATGAAGAACTTGGGATTTTACCATAAATGCAATGGAGAATCCTTGAAGAACTTCGAGTGTGACTTGAGCAGACATGTATTTTAAAAATATTTCTCTGCCATATTGGAATAGATGAGGGTAGAGTAGAGGAGTATCAAGAAGACCATTTGATTTGTTGGATTAATCTATCTGAGGAAATAAAAATGAGGGTGTGGAGATCTAACTGACAGTAAAACAGTAGAACAGAAAGGGTTTTGACAAAATGGATAAGAACTATAAAGGAAAAGGGGGACCATACGTCCTGGTGTGCATAGCATGGTTCTGATTTACATCTGTTCTTCTGGAGTAGTTATTATTAGAGTGTTCTTTTACTCTTAAAACAGTCTCAGTCTGGATGATACATTATATCAATCATTTCATCACTGACATTCAGCTGTCTGTCTGGCTTATCTGGCAGACAGTGATGTCTTTAGATAAGACTAGGTGGTAAAGGATAAATCAAGAAAATGATGAGTTCAGATTGTACTTTTTTTGGTTTAAGGTGCAAAGTAATCTGGTGATATACATGTAAGCATCATTATTCTCCATGTAGAAACTCAAAACATGGAAGTAATCTAGGTAGAATACATAAAAGATAAAGACAAGAACTAGCAATATTTATGAGAGGAAAAGAGAAGAAAGGCTCTGCAATGGTAACAGAAGGAAATCAGAAACATGCCTAGGAGAAAGTAATCCCATGGAAAGCAAGGGAGAGTTTCAATAAATAGAGGATGACTAGTGTCAAATATTTCACAGAGATCACTATTTAAAAACAGTGCTGGTTGGGCATTGTGGTGTGTGCCTCTACTTCGAGCTACTGAGGAGGCTGAGGCAGCGAGAGGATCACTTTGGCCTAGGGAATTTGGAACCAACCTGAGCAGCACAGGGAGAGCCACATGTCTTAAAACAAACAAATACACACAACACTGATTGCCCTACTAAGGTCTATCACATAAAGTAGACTAAAAGGTCATTCACCTATCATTTCCACCAGCATGTTATCCTTGTCTTCCTTTGGTCAACTTTAAGTATACTCCAGAAGATGTAAAATAAATATTTATTTTAAAAAAACCTACATTTTTCTGTCTTATAGCTCTGAATTCTTCCTTTTAAAAATATCTTTAAATGGTTCATTTGGATTCATTTAAAATTCTCTATTAAATTGATTTCTTTCATTCTACTTCCATAGGTTATTAAAGACAAGAAAATTCACTATTGGGATTGCTGTATCAATGGATTTTGGATTTTTAACAAGCAATTCCAGGGCTGCATTAATATGATCAGTAGAGTCAAAACTTCTGAAAATTTGTAGAGCTAATACAATAGTTTATATATGAAGAGAGTGATATCAAGTACAGCTAAGGCATCATAAGATGCTGAATATGATTAAGCTTAAAATCTCTACTGATACAGGAAAATATATATTAACAATTTAGAAAGACCTAACAAGGATTAAAACCAAAGATTTTCATTGGATTGCAGGTGACCAAAAATCATAATTGTTTTGGAAATATTCTAGTTAATCAATATATTATAATAACCTTAATTATAGTGTCTTATAATGTTTGCTATAATAACCTACATCCTCTAGATTCTATACAAACAATGGTAGAAAAAGTCCCACTTATTAAAGTGCGGCAGGACAAAACCAAAATCCTATCCCAAATTAGAATTATTCAAAACTGACTTATATACTACTAACAACTGAGCTGTACATTTGCTTTTAGTGTATTTGTGAGTGAGGAGGGGTACTGGGGATGAACTATACTTTTTATTTTTATTTTTTAAAGAGAGAGAGAGGGAGAGAGGGAGAAAGAATCAATTTATTTTTTTCATCTGGCCTTTGTTTCTCACTTGGTTGTGTATGTGGTACTAGGGTTCAAACTCGGGACCTTGTGCATGCCAGACAAGGCTCCAACTGCTGAGCCACAGCTCCAGCCCAAACTATAATTTTAAATAGGTGAATTTTAGAGTGTATGTACTATATCTTAATAAAGGTGCTAAAAAACATGTTGTTAGTTTAGAGGTGTAGCTTAGTGGTATAACACTTGCTTAGCAAGCTCAAGATGCTGGGTTCGATAGCCAGCACAGCGAAAAGAAGAAAAAAAAAAAACCCCAAAACAAAACAAAAATACCCCAACAACACACACACACACACAAATCACAAAATACCACTAAGTCATGTCTTGTCTTTCCTTATAAAATATTAAGTACATTTATATTGTTGTGGAACCACTAACACTATCATCTGTCTCCAGAACTTTTTTCATCTTGAAAAATTAAAACTATCCATTAGACTGTAACTCCTCATTGCTTATTCCCCTTAACCTCTGGCAACCACTACTACTTAAGCTTTTAAGTATTTATATTAAGGTGAAATTCTTACCAGATTATGTATAATATTTGTTAAGGTCCAAGCAACAGGAACACTGAAGAAGGGAATGCTGAGTAGGACAATATGAAGCAAGCCAACTCCCAGTGCATATGTCAGCCACATCCCCCGGCTGTTCATCACACGGGTATTTGGATTCACTTCACTGTGGGCAACTCCAACATTCATATTTGCTCTGTAAGGAAAAAAAAAATAAACACTAATATAGCTGGAAATCTAAATAGTCCTAATTCTGACGAAATGAAATGTTATTAGGATTATTTTTGCCTTGTTATTCTGAAATAAAACACACACCCTCTAAAATGTGCAACTTGTAAATGCTGATTTAGTTAGCAAAATAGACTCAATATCTTACTTAATAGTAAGGTAAACAAGACATCTTTATAGTTCCCTTTCCTAAAGCTTGTCTTCCAGCATGTTGGTTTTAATGAATGAAATAATATAATGGACAGGAAAACTCAAAATGAAAGAGAAAAATCTATTTTTTTTTTTACATTATAAGAACAAAGTAAAAAGCCAAGAGCTAAGTTTACCAACAGAATAAACTAATATCAAAAAAGAACTGCAGAGCTAATCTGTTCAGTAGTCAGGCGCTTACATCTAATGTAATGTTGTATGCATACAGTAGTCAGGAGTTTAAAGCACTCCTTTTTGAACACTAAACCTGAGAGAAAGATACTGCTGACATGTGTAAAATTTACATGGTCAAGGGATAGCATTTCTTAAATTTGTGGCACAACTAGGTTAAATAAAGCAATAAATCTTTATTTTGAATCTTTCTATAGTAAACGCCTCCAAATGTTTTTCTTGTTTTTTCCTTCCTCTTTTATATTCAAGGTAACACCAAAAGAAAAAAATAATAGTAGCTCTGAGTCATTTTAATGATGATGTTTACCTAAGTCTAAGAATTCTTTGTCCTAAAGAATACCTGGCATCTTTGGAAGAGGGAAAAGGGGGTGAGATTACATTTGTAACAGCCCCCATTCAAGATACATATTAACCCTTTCTATTACAGAGCTAGCAAAGAGGAATTTCTTTATAACCATATCCCAGCAAGTGTTTCCAAAATATAACGTCCTTTTCACCGTCTCAAGATCTATGGAAAAAGCATCAAGGCTTAAAGCGATGAAAATTACACTAAGACAAAAGTTTCGTGTGTAATTTTACGTGTGTAAACATTCCTTCCACTATAAACACCCATCTTTTATTTTTGAGTGTTATAGATTATACTTAAAACACGCCACTACTCAAGATAGTTTGCCCATTTTTCACAGAATAGAAAACAATGCTCGAAAGAGGCCTAAAATTTACATTTCAGCAGCAAGGCAAGGCTGGTGTGTTACAGATCCTCCTCCTATTCAGAAAACCTTTTCCAGCAGGTGTGCCGCGTCTTGAGGACTCGCAGACAAAGACTTCACCGACACTGAAGAGGCTCTCGGTTCTGCACTCGCCCAGGCCTTTGGAGAGGACGACCCGCAGCGGATCGCCTCGGGAACTCCTCCGCCTACCAGTCCCGGGAAGACTCCGGGTCAATGGAGATTCCCACCCGGTACTTCGTTGTCCCGCCGCACTTCCCGTCAGGGCCGTGGCACGACCACGAGGATTTGAGAGCGCATACTAGGGCCACTTGGCTGGCACGGCCGGGCACAGCGCCGCGGATGCCCCAGCCCCTCTCCGCCTACTGGACCCTGGTCCTCTGGAAACTCGCTACCGGCTAAGGCAGCAGCTCAACCCTACGCCTTCCTGCCCACTCACCCGCCGCCCCGCTCCCAGTGGCCGGCACGGCGCAGGACCAGCCCTGCAGCGACCGCTGCGTAAGCTCACGCCCCAAGGCCAGTGGTCTTCCACAGCGCCGCGCGCGTGCGGACGCCTTCCGAGCGCACTCACTGCCAGGGGATTGGCTGCCATCAGCGCCAGTCCCGCCTCCCCAGGCGAGGCGGGTCTACGAGGCGCCGCGGGGCCCGCTCCGCCGCGCGCGCGCGTTGCGGCCGAGCGGGGCATCTTGAGAGGCTGAGCTAGCGCTCCAGGTAGGGCGCCGGCTGCTTGCGGCTGGTGGATGGTAGTTGCCTGCCACGTGGGAGCTAGAAGGTAGCGTGTGTCTAGCGACGTTCATTCCGATATTCTCTTGGCCTCAACGGCTCCTTCCCCTCAATTCGTCCTCATCAAAGGGCGAGCGCAGCAGGCCGCGGTGGGCGCCTACCCCAGGGGCGGGAAGTGGACGTAGTGGAGCTCGCGAGCGCGCACACGTGAGGCGGGTTCTCTCTATGGGTCTGGGCTCCCTAGTGCTCAGCTTTGGTGTTTGTTGCAGCGCATTTCCCAAACCCTTCTTCGTGCAGGTCTTAGAAGTTGTTTTCTAGCAGAAAATTTAATTCACAGCAGCTGTAATTTGTCTTGCGAGTGAGTGTGACGTTTTGTAACATGTTGGCGACATACAAGGAGAACAAGTCAAGTCTTCATTTAATCACTATTTTTGCTGATGTTTTTCAGCGTTTGTCTCTCTGCAGAGAATAGGCACCAGTGTTGCATCTTGAGGAAATTCGGATACCAAAAATTGGTCTTATAGTGAGGACGGAGAAAAGAAGACTTGATTAGATAGATTGCTTTGGAATCGTCTTTGAAATAAAATTTCCTTTAATTTGGCAAAATGTAAATTTTGTGATTTTCATTGCTAAAATAACTTTCAGAAATATTCCAAAGTTGATTTAAGAATATGTGTAAATATTTTATATTTCTGTTGGTTCTGTGGGGGAAAAGGGCTAGATTTATTCTGTTCTTTAAATACCTGCTGTTCTCTCCAAAATCTGTGAATTCTCTGATCTCTGCTTCTTTTTCAGGGCCAACTGTTGTCTTTAACCGACTTTCCTGGTCATCAGCACATTTCCAGGAATGTTCCATTTCCCAAAGTGGAAGACTGATTATCCTGATGTTCTTATACATTCTATTCTGTTCTATGCTGTACTTGTAAGCCTGGCACCAAGCTTTCTACTTTTAAAAGGAGGTCATTTGGTACACATACAGTAGAACACTTCATTCCAGAGAGATGTGATTAACATAAAAACTATGCCCTCAAAGCCCTTGGAGTCAGTAGGAAGGGACAGACAAATAGAATAATTTGTGATAAGTCTGGGTTAAAAATAAGTTTGGGTTAAAAATAAGGAAAAGGTGCTATGGGATTACAGAGAAAAGAATGCCTGTATTGTTGGTGATTGAAGGGAGTAGGCGTTGAAATAGGGAAGAGCCTTTTTGCAGGGAGCTGAACCAAATCTGCAAGGATAGTTAGAATCATCCTCTTAGGAAGAATAAATTCAGTGAGCTAAGGGAGTGAGCAGATTAGAGAGATTGTTTAGTATGATTGGTGTAGGGAATGGGGGGTTGCAATTAGAAAGGTAGGCAAAGATCCAGTTGTTAAGGAATTTGGACTTAACATGGTTAATGGTTGGAAACTACAAAAATTATATGTAAAAAGTTTTACGTAAGGTACGAGTGTGATAAAATTTAATTAAACGAGGTTAAGAGTCAAGTCAAAAGATCAATTCGGTGGCAATTATAGTAGGTCAGAGGAGAAATATTAAGCTGCTGCACGGAGGCAGTACCTGGAAGACTAGTTTGACAAATATTTAGGAAGTAGGATAGATAGAACTGGATGTCAGGTGGTAGAGGTGAGAATTTCTGTGATGTCTTCAGTATCTAAATTTGTTCTGTGTGTCTGGATGGAAAGTCTTCAAGAGAAATGGCCTTCCAAGTCAAACATGCCAGGTTATACATAGATGTGTGATCTTGAGCCATTTATCAAGCCTTTAAGTCTCATTTGTAATGAAAGAATAATAGTACACATGGGGATGTTGTGAGGATTAAATGAAATAATGTATATAAAGTTCTTATGTTAGCTATTTTTTCCTTTTTTTTTGAGAGACTGAGAATTTTATTTATTTTTTCATCTGATTTTTGTTTTTCTGACACTTAGTTGTATATGTGGTGCAGAGATTCAAACCCAGGTAATTGTGCATGCCAGGCAAGTGCTCTAACTGCTGAGCCACTGCTCCAGCCCTAAGCTGTTTTTATTATTAAAAAAGAACTATGGGAAGAAACTTAGAGAAAGATTCTCAGATTGGGGCATAGTAAATTTAAGTTGCATCCAAATCATCTAAATGATAACATTTAGAAGGTAGGTGACTCAGGCCCTGGAGCACAGAAGAAAATTGTTAGGAGTTTAGGGGAACCAGGGGATGACAGGGAGGCCAGTTTAAAATTAGGTATGAGGGGCCAGTTTAAAATTAGGTGTGAGGGGCCAGAGGTGGTGCATAAGACCATGGTTTTGATCCCTAACACCATCAGAAAAAGAAACATTAAGTAAAATTTAAGCATCGAAAGGGATGGATTTAAGGTAATGGTGACTTGCTGGGAAAGAGTATAGGAAAGATGCTGATAAAATTTTCTTGGATCTTTGGGATTTTCAAACTAAGGTAAAAGACGTTTTTGAACCCAATTCTCATGGATTAGCACCTTTGAGGCCACCATATTGCCCAGTGTAGCTCTGGATTTTTAGTCCTGGGGCCAGTCTGAAGCTTTAGAAGAGGGAAGTGCCTTTTGTTTTTTGACAGCACTAATTTGTGTGAATGTTATAACAATGGACCTGCCTAATTGTTTACCAGTAGTCTACAAGTCAGAGTGACTGACTAAGCTTCCTACCCTGGGGAGCCAGAAAAGAGCATTGAGAAGTAGCTATTCATAGCTGCTTGCCTTAAAAACTGTTCTCCAAACCTAATAAAATATGTAGATTAATGAATAGTTACTAGTATTAAAAAAGAATTCCTACATTCTTTTATATAATGATCTCACATCATAATGCTGATTTAAGTCCTTATCATTTTACCTACGCTTTCTCATTTGATCCTTACAATAAGTCATGAGGCATTATCTCCATTTTTACTGGTGAATTGTTTTTACAGAGGGACCTAAGTGATTTGCTTCTGTTTATGTCTAATGAAGATGAATCCAAGACCTGTTTTTATTTTTTGTTAGTTTGTTTTTGTGTCTCTGTTCTGTTTCTCTTCTGTGCCAGTCAGCTTTGCTTTATATTTGCAAAATGTATTTACGAATTGTAATTGGTTAACAACCGGAAACTCATATGTTGCCTTCCTCCAAGAAATGCATTCCTTAAAATGTTCCTGTTATGATGCCTATACTCCCATTTCCTGCTCAGTTACTGATACTTACTTTACGTTCTTCCTTTATGTGGTTTGTCTTACATTGTCTGAAAAGGAATCTTAAACTTTTTTTGCACTGCTGTTTTGTTTGGAACGAGATTCCATAGAATCAAATTAGCATATGAGCATGTAACTAACTAGTCATGCTAAATTAAGGAAATACCTAGGATTCCCCCACCCCATTTTTTGGGTCCAAGAAACATCTTAACTCTCTAGAGGAGTTGCATGTTGTCAAGCTAGTGTTTTTTTTTCTAAACTTTTTTTTAAGGCATTAAATAGATACAAAGCTTCCTTCCTGCATGTTTTAAAGGTGGAATTTCCAGAAAAGATTTTTGAGATATTTTGTGTGTTTGAGCAAAGGATTTTATAGCTAAAACATGGATCTGCATGTTGTATCAGCATATAATAGATCTTGGGATTTCATCAGAGATTTGAAGTTTATCTTATCAGCTTTGTGGAGCCACAGGATTAGAATGATTTTTTTAAGCAACTTAATGAAGAGGGTAGTTATCCAATGTGTCTGGGATCTGACTAGTTCAGATTAACACTAATTCTAGATAGCCTAACTCCAAAAGAGCTCAATGGTTAACAAGGCATTGTGACTCTTTAAAATATATGGATGAGTAATGATGTGTGAATGAAGCTACTGTTAAGTTACATGACCCACTCTAATTACCCATGTCTCAAGGTGACAGCACCACTTGATCATTTCCAGCCAGGCAGATCATACATTACACTCATTGTAGCACAATTACTCTTGCTATTCTTCATTTATTACTATAGCATGATGTACCAACTGTTTACTTTAAAGAAATCTTTTTAGGGGGCTGGATCAGTGACTCAGGGGTTACAGTGCTTGGCTGGCATGCGAGAGTACGCAAGTTCAAACCCCAGCACCCATGTACACAACTAAGTGTCTGAGCAACGAAAGCCATGTGAAAAACTCAATTAAAAAAATGGATTCTCTCTCTTTCTCTCTGTCACTGTCCCTCTCTCTCTTTAAAAAAAAGAAAGAAAGAAAGAAAAGAAATCTTTAGAATATATTCGTCTCCTTGATTCTAATGCTTATGTACCTTCAGTAATTTGTAGTGAGTGTAGACCAAGGCATTCCTTTTTAAAAAAAAAAAAAAAAAAAAAGAGGGACAGTGAGAGAGAAAGACAGTTTTATTTATTTTTTCATGTGGCCTTTGTTGCTCCAACACTGAGCCACCTCTCCAGCCCTGGACCAAGGTGTTCTTTTCTTTTCTCTTTCTTTCTTTTCTTTTCTTTTTTTTTTTAAGAAAGAAAGGGGACAGAGAGAGAGAGAAGCAATTTTTATTTAGTTCCTCATGTAACTTCCATTCCTCCAACACTTTGCTGTGTATGTGGTGCTGGGGTTTGAACTCCCACACCCGCGCATGCCAGGCTAACTGCTGAGCTACCACTCCAGCCCAAGGATCAGGGTATTCTTGATACAGACATTTAAGGAAGTGTATTTGAGGTAAAAATCTCTTTAACTTATGAGAAGTAACTAGACCCAGTTACTTATTCACTGAGGCTTTTCTTTTTAACTCTCTGTCAATCTAAAACAAAAAATAGTTGTTCTCCAAAGAATACTTATATATATTTGGGAATAATATTTCAATGGTAATTCCAGAGAAAAACAGAAATGTAGATAATAATTATAATCATACAAAACTCTAGGAGAAAGGAGAAAAGTAATTTTCTTATGTTGTGGATTTTTTGTTAACCTATGTGTTGCATAAATAACATGAAGGTTATCTTCAAGCACGTGTTTGTAGGTTAGACCAGAAAGCAGCAGTGATGGAAAAGAGCACAGGAACCTGTTTTATTCCTCATGCTAGTCAGAAATTATAGACTTATGATAAAAGTAGAATAAACCTTACTTGTCATTTATTTAGGATAAAGGGGCCAATTATGCACTTTATATATATATATACACACACATATATATGTATGTATATATATATATATAAAATCTGTATATCTCTATGTATATCTGTATCTAAACAGATACATATGTATCTATAGATACAGAAAAAAAGATTTAGGGATTAAGGCATTTTTTGAAATTTCCCTTCTGAGTTATCAAACAGTCTCAGAAATAAAAAAAAAAAAAGTGGGGGGAGGGAGT
>PVKS010032119.1:0-22833 GCA_004027875.1 Aplodontia rufa
TTTACAATCTAATACTTTTTTTTAGAATTATAAAAGGAAAGGGAAGGGAGGGATAAGGGAGGGTAATTGGGGGGGGCACTCCTGGAGATAATTGCAATATCCAGAATATTTACACATTTTATACACATTTGATATTATTTTGTTAAAATTGTGTAAGGTTGTTCAAAAAATAATAAAAAAAATCACTATACAAGATGCTTATGAAGCAAAAAAAAAAACATATAAATTTTTTGAAGAACTTTACATTTCTGCATAAAATATCTTTTTGGCTGTAGCACAATCTTCTCTAACATAGTTGGAATATAGTTATTTGGCCACTGTTATATTCTTATGAATTTGAATAGCTTTTAATTTCTCATCATCATGAATATAACTATAATGAATAGCTAAGAATATATATTAGAAGCCAAATAATTCAATTAAAGTATATGTGTGTTAAAAATTCAGTAGAGAAAGTTTACTTCCTCACACTTTCGCTGCTTCCAATGTAACTCATTATTCATTAAACAGATTCTAAAAATTGAATTTTATTGCTGATAAGATTGAGACTCTTTTAATAATTAATTTGTGACACTTGGAATTCCCAGTTGTCTGAAAGGCCTGTTTATATCTGTGGTAGTCAGCTTTCCATTACTGTGACAAATACCTGAGAAAAACAACCTAACGGAGAAAAGATTCATTTCAGTTCAGAGTTTCAGAGTTTTAGTCTATGGACAGCTGACTCCACTGCTTCGGACCTGCAGTAAGGCAAAACATTGTAGCTTAAGGGCACAGAGGACAAAAGTTTCTCAGTTCAAGATTGCTGCCATCCAGGAAAAGAGAAGGAGAGGGAGGCGGGACAGGGCAAGAAATACCCTTCCAGGGCATGCCCCCATGCCTCTCCACCCATCTACCACCTCCCGTAGTCCATTCAGCCAACGTGGATTAATCCACTGATGAGGTCAGAGCCCTCATGATCCAATCCCTCCCCCAAACCCTACCACGAACATTGCTGCATTCTGCAAGCCTTCAGCACATGAGACTTTGGGGTCTGTTCCGGATCCAAAACGTAACAATATTCTTTTCCAATTTTTCTATTGGTTGCTTTTCTTTTTTTATTTAAAAGTGTTCCTTGTATTCTGTACTCATTAATTCATTTTAAAAAATACACAAAAATTTAGCCATGATTTCTTAATTGCCTCTTTAACTTCATTATTCTTTTCCTTTTTTTTTTTTGATGTGTTTGTGTGTGTGTGTGTGCATGTGTATGTGTTTTACACTAAAAACAGTTTTATATACTCACATTTGTAAAAACTTTTCCTCTAGGGTACTTTGAATTTTATGTTTTCCTTAAGAGAGTCTTTCCTGTTAAAAATTTGTAAATGTATTTTTCAGTACATTTCTAACACGTTCATGATTTTTTCAGTATTTGAAGTTTAATATCTCTAGAATGTTTGGGATATGGTGAGCAAGAAGATTCCAGCTTTGTTTAGACTACTAAACAAGTGAATTTTCAGACATAATCAATCTGTAATCTGTTCTTTCCCCCACTGACTCACAATACAACCCTTTCATTTAATTCCATGCATGCTCTTGAACTTTTTATATATTCTTTCAGGCCATCAGCATTATGTTTTAATAGCTTTGATTTTTAACATCTAAAATCAAAAGTTACCTTTGGTCCTCCCCCTAGAATTATTGTCTTTTCTTGTGCATTCATACTTCTAGATACATCTAGAATGTTTATTATTTTCTACTAGAAATTTTAAGGAATTTTGAATCTACATCTATTTTATGAATGCATTGGATAACTAGATATTTTACAAAACAAATTTCTCACATTCTGTAACATGAATGTCTCAGGACTTATTTAATACAATTCATTTAGTTCGTTGGGTGTATGTGGCACATTTCCTAGTATACTTTTAGTTATTGGTGTATAGGAAACCACACTTTCTCCATTTGGGTTGGTATTACCCTGCTTATCCCTCTTGTTATATGTACTTAGTTGATTCATAGTCTCCAGATAAGTCTTCAAGTTGTTTATAAAAATAAGACTTTTTATACTCCAATATTTAATTTTTATTTATGCTTTCAAGATAACATGATGCTGAAAGGATCTATGAAATAAGTACAGATTGCTGAAGGTGTCACCTCCTATTTTAGTTGTAATACTTCTAATATTTTCAATATTTTTGATTTCTGTGTTTTTAAGAGAGACATTCTTTATCAGCTCATATGTTTTCATTTTTGTATCTTTTAGAGCATCCTCCTCAGAAACTTCTTAATTTCAACATATTAAGTAACAGAGAAGTTGTAAAAGGTATGTTCTCCCTTCGGTTCTCCATGCTTTCCCTTCCCTACTGTAGTGAATACAAAGGCAGTGGGGAGAGCCACCAGAAGTTAAATGTCATTGATACAGAGGAGACATTGACCACGTGGAAAATTGCTGCTTGCAAGCCCTATATCTACGCCCTCATCACAATATTTGTTACTGCAGCATCTCAAATAATACAGAAGCTTCCCATCCTTCTAATGTGCAGGAATATTTTAAATAATGTATTTCAAGGTTTTGTTTTGTTTTGTTTGAGAGAAGGACATTGAGAAAGAGAGAATCAATTTTATTTAGTTTTTCTTGTGGCCTTCAGTGCTCCGAGACTTTGTTGTGTATGTGGTGCTGGGGTTTGAGCTCTGCATACTTGTGCATGCCAGGCAAGTGCTGTAACTGCCAAGCCACGGCTCCAGCCCTGTATTTAAAGGTTTGGTTGAATCACTATAAAATATTTTAAGACTGAGATCTTTTTCAAAGTGAGATTTCTCATTTTTCAGTTTCTTTTTTGCCCAGGTAGTCTATCTCATTTTGAGTCTAGGATATTATAACATAGGAAACATTTATACCTTTTATTTCATGATTTAATTTTCAAATTACTATATAGAGTTATACATATTCTCCAAGCTGTAAATCTTTGTACCATATTTCTTATATCTAATGTTGTTTGTTTATTCAGCCTTTTATTTCTCTAGTTTATGGATTTCTCTTTTATCTTTGTTAATGTCTCTTTTTCTCCTTTCCTAAGGTTTATGTGACTACTTTTTCAAAGTGAAGACAGTTCATGAAACAATGAATCTTTTGCAATAAATTGTGTTAGCTAGGGTTTTATATGTGAGTTATCCTTGCAGTTTTCCAAAATTATGTGACAGCATGTTCCAGTATTGCCTTTCATTCATTTAGATAAATGTATTTAAAAAAAATAATTTCCAAGAAATTTACTTGAAAATTAAATGTGCATTTATTTTAAATATGCTTTCTGCTTAATGCCTACATTATTGCTGTGTCTAGATAATTTGTTTTGTATAATTTCTCCTTTTTAGAATTAGTAGATATTATCTTTGCAGTATAAAAGCATGCTCAATTTTTATGTATGTTTCATAGATGCACTGTCTATTATTACAAAGGCATATATACATTAGGTTTAATGTATTAGATTTAATGTAATGATTGTATTATTTGAACCATTTGTTACTTTATTATTTCCTTCATCTATAAATTCTGAAGGTGGTGTATAAAAGTTTCTCATTAGAGTGATGGATTTATTTATTTTCTTTCTAGGTTTTGTTTAACATCCATTGATGTTAGTGATGATAAAAAGAGAAAGGTAAACAAAAAATTAAAACTTCTAAATTCATTAACTTTTTCTCATTATAAAATAGTTCTTTTTCACGTAATATGTTAAGATTACAGTCTATTTTCCAAATATTGAGAACAATGTTCTTTTTTTTTTTTTAAAGAAAGAGGGACAGTGAGATAGAGAAAGAGAGAAGCAATTTTTATTTAGTTTTTCATGTGACTTGTTCCTCCGACACTTTGTTGTGTACGTGGTGCTGGGGATTGAACTCGCGTACTCGTGCATGCCAGGCAAGTGCAGTAACTGCTGAGCCACCGCTCCAGCCCCAACAATGTTCTTTTTTATGAGTATAGTTAGGCATATCTTGGTTTCAAATTATTATTTATTTGCATGCAATGTGTTTCTGTCATTTAATATAATAGTTTAAGTCATTCCTATTTGAGAGTAAAGTTCATGCATTTACTATATTTTACACTCAGAAGGAAATGTGATCCTGTATTACTAAAACTTTGTTACTTAAAAGTCAGCCATTCAGATGACATTTAACATGAATCTTTTATCTTATTTCTAAATTTCCTTATTTTTCTGGAGAGACACTACCATATACTAGTTGTTCTCCTCTTCCTCCTCCTGCTCCTCATCCTCCTCCCACTTCCCTCCTCCTCCTCCTCTGCAATTTGTCCTCTTCCTTCTTTCCATTCCTTTACATGTCATAGGACCATGACTCTAAATCATTTTATTCCAGAATGCATGTGAGTAATGAATATTTTGAAGACCAGTCTCTGTCAAAATGAATATTTTTATCCTCACTCAGTACTACGGATTTGTTAAATAGATAATTATAGATATATAATTATATAATTATATATCTATAATTATATAATTATATAAAAATTGACTTATCCCTCTGAATTTTTTTCAGTGTCCTCCAGCCAATATCTTAGCTGAGAATTATGACAGTACCTATGTATTTGATATGTTGTGAAAGTACAGTTAGCTCATTCTGTTTCAAGTTAGAGAATACTTGACTCAAAGTGTAAAAGAAACAACCTTTATCACCATGGTGGCAGTGTGGGTTAATTCAGTGTGGCAACAATAATGCTAGGAACCCAACTATTTTCCTACTGTTCAGTGTTATCTAAAATGTATTGATGACTCTACTTTTTCTTCAAGCAATTGTAAAGGTGTTGGTTTAATATCCAGATCTTTGAACCATTTTGATTTGATTTTTGTGCAGGGAGAGAGGTAAGGATCAATTTCGGTTGTCCAAATATGACTGTCCAGTTTGTCCAACACTATTTGTTGAACAAGCTGTCCTTCTTCCACTCTATGCTTTTGCCCCCTTCATCAAATATCAGATGGTTAAAGATATGGGGGTTCATCTCAGAATCTTCTATTCTGTTCCATTGGTCTTCAATTCTGTTTTGATACCAATACCATGCTGTTTTTGTTACCATGGCCCTGTAGTATAATTTCAGGTCAGGAATTATGATACCTCCTGCTTCCTCTTTCTTGCTGAGTAATGTTTTGGCTATTCTGGGTTGGCTCCGCCTTCCTAAACAAGACTCCCATGGCACAAGCATTAAAGTCAAGAATAAATGAATATGATGCAAATAAACTAAAATCTTCTACAGAGCTAAAGATTTAGTCAAGAGTGTCAAGACTTACAGAATGGGAGAAAACCTTTCCTTGCTACACCTCAGACAGAGGGCTAATATCCAGAATATAAAAAGAACTCAAAAAACTAAACACCAAAATCACAAATAACCTAATCAATAAATGGGCTACGGAACTGAAAAGAAATTTGTCAATGCATGAAATTCAAAAAGCCCATAAACGTGAGAAAATGCTCTACATCACTAGCAGTAGGAGAAGCGCAAATCAAAATTTCACTAAGATTCCACCTCACTTCTGTCAGAGTGGCAAAAATGAAGAATATGAACAATGACAGATGTGGGAGGGGCTGTGGGAAAAGAGGAATACTGTCACATTGTTGGTGGGACTTCAAACTACTATACAGCTACTCCGGAAAACAGAGTGAAGACTCCTCAAAAATTAGGGCTGGAACTGTCTTATGACCCAGCTATCCCACTCCTGGGTATTTTCCTAAAAGAGCTAGAATTGGCATATTGTAGAGATACAGCTTCATCAATATTTATAGCAGCTCAATTTACTATAGCTAAACTAAGGAACCAACCCAGATACCCCTCACTGGATGATTGGATTTGAAAACTGTGGTACGTATATACAATGGAATTCTACTCTACTATTACAGAAAATGATATTATGACATTTGCACCCAAATAGATGGAGATGGAAACAGTTATGCTAAGTGAAATATCTCAAACTCAGAGACTCAAGGGCTGAATTTTTTCTCTCATTTGTGAAAACTAGAATACAATCGGAAACAGTATGATAGATGGCTAAGCTAATAACCTCAACATGTATGAATTTTTATACGAGCAGGGGGAACCTTGCCTATGATGCTGGAGGATGAAGGGAGGGTAGCAGGGAGAGTGGGGGAGGGAATAAGAAGGGTATCAAGAAAGGTGGAGGAAGGGAGTATAGGGAAATCAACCTAGTGGGGAACCTTCGACTTCCATAAGAAGTGCAACTAACATGAGGATTAAGTGGGAGGAAACATGGAATCATGGGGAACCCTAGGGTGGAAACCATGGAATGACATCAGGCTTGGCTTATTCTACCATTATACATTTGTTCTTGATTGTATGACAATGATTCCTTCCTAAATGTAAGACTATATTTAATAAATAAAAAATGAATTAAAAAAATAAAAAATGTATTGATGAGCTATGTATACCAGAATTCCAGGAATCACATGTACCCTTGTTAACATCTTGCAGCAGACAAGATATTTTTTGCTTTTTCTCTCCTTTACCCTAAAGAGTAAACCTTTCTTCCAGAGATAGACTTCTGTCCCATGAACCACAATTTCAATTGTATTTTCATTCCTAAGTTGATGCTTGCAAAAGGAATAAGAGACTATAATTCTTCCCTTCAGAGAAGACATGAAGACATCTACCATCCTTAAAGAAGCAAAGAGCCAAATAACCACCTGAGAAAAGCAGACTTCTTTTAGAAGAAGAAAGGATTTGCTTAAATGTTTATTTTCAACTTTGTCAGTCTAATACATAGTAACCTTTAAAGTTGAAGACTTGAATGTTTCTATAACTAAGGGAAATTTTCTTTTTTCATATATTTATTGGTGCATCATAGTTGTACATAAGGATGAGATTTATTTTCACATATGCATACATGCACACATTACAACAACATAATTTGTCCAACATCCTCCCCCCAGCACACCGCCAGCTCCCTCTTCCCATGCCCTGGTCCTTTGCCTCTCTTTCTGGGGTATATATTTATTCCAATATACTTAAGTATAGTGATATAATTCTTGTACCTATGAAGAATATTTTTCATATATGTGACAATAGCATATACAATGACATATTTGTAAAAGCTTGAAGTGTACTTTTTTTTTTACTCAGTTCTGGCATTTCCCCCCCCTCCCTTCTTCCCACCCCCTGTTCTTTTCAGATATATTTGACAATAAGATAGACATTAACAGTTTTTATAAAATCATGCAGTATGACTTATTCTAATTCAGTTCCCAGTATTTCCCCACCTGCCTCCTTTCTCTTCCCTCTACTGGTCTTTCCATTATTTACTAAATAGCTTTATCTTTTTCTTAGTGACTCATTGATATATATATATTAATGAGATTCACTCTGATATGTTCATATATGAGCATGAGCAATTAAGTCTGATGCATTGCATTAACTTTCCCTCCTTCCTCCATTTCTTTCCACTTTGACTATTCCTCTGTTCTTTTTTTTATTTTTGGTTAGTTTCCACATATCAGAGAAAACATTTGTCCTTTGGTTTTTTTGAGACTGGCTTATTTCACTTAGCATGATATCCTCCAGTTTCATCTATTTGCCAGCAAACGACATAATGTCATTCTTCTTTACATTTAAGTAATACTCATTTCGTGTGCACATGCCACAATTTCTTTATCCATTCATCCATTGAAGGGCAGCTTGGTTCATTCCAGGGCTTAGCTATTGTGAATTATGCTGCTATGAATATTGATGTGGCTGCATCACTGTAGTATGCTGCTTTTAGATCCTTTGGATGTATACCAAGGAGTAGAATAGCTAGGTCAAATGGTGGATCTGTTTCCAGTTTTTTGAGGAATCTCAAAACAGCTTTCCAGAGTGGTTGTACCAGTTTGCAGTCCCACCAACAATGTATAAGTGTACCCTTTTCCCCACAACCTCACCAATATTTATTGTTCATATTCTTGGTTATTGTCATTCTAACTGGAGTGAGGTGAAATCTCAGTGTAGTTTTAATTTACATTTTTCTAATTTCTAATTTCTTGATCATTTTTCATATATAATTTCATTGACCATTTCTTATCTTTATTCTTTCTAGTCTCACTTTAAACCTCAAATTTAATTTTCATATCAATAATTTATTCTTCAGCAAGAGATACCTGAATATTTAGCCTTTCTCCTAATTCTTTTTGTTGCTATTGTTTATTTCACATATAAAAAATGTTCTTGCTTTCCCGTTTTTACTTTTCACAGTTTCTTGGTCTTATTTATGAATTTAAAATGACCCCCAATCTCTGCAATTACTAAAAATAAAATTTGTTGAAAGTTTGATATTATTTTCAAAATTATCTTTGTTATCACTGAAGTTGATCCTCCTTATTCATAGGGTTCTCCTCTCAAAACTGTTGACTTACCTCAAATGTTTGATGATTCTTCATTTCATATTCTTAAGGGAAGATCTAGATTTATTGATGCAAGGACTCAGTTTGAGTATTCTTGGAAGCTCTGATGTTTCTTTTCTTGTATTCCACGGAGGTGTTGGTGGCACAGGGAATGTGTGGGGCGAGCTAATGCCGTAGGTGGATGGGGTGGGCCACTTGATGAGCTCTGCTTGTCATTCACATTTGGTTGCACACGTGCAGGCTGAGAACTGCCAAGTCTGCCATTATCAGGAAAGCTCTGAGAAAGTGAAAATGAATGGAATATTTTATTTACAATTGAGTTTTCTTTTTTCTTCTTTTATTTGTTTATCGTAAAGATCCATAGTTACCGCAACATCTACTCTGCTTCTCTGTTCACCTTCAATATCTGAGAACTATCTGTATTCAGATCTAATTAACTGGTAGTCATTCTTAGCACTTCATCTCAGCTTGTTCTAAAACTAGAAGGTCCTTAAAAGTGGGGGAGAGGAGGATGGAGGAAAAGTTACACAAGATACTCCAAGAAATCATCCTGATGACAGCTTTAATACCCATTTCTGATCTGTACACTTGATTTGAAGCTGAGGTTTCTCCTAACTTTCCTTTCTGTAAATTATTCTCTGTGCCATATAAGGGCAATTCTATTTCTACTTTTTTCTGTTCTGTGAATCAGATTCCATCTTCATTTAATTTTCCAGAAATTCTTTGAAATGTTTTGTTTCTTGCTAATAATTCTGCAGTGATTTCTAAAATGATTATGGGTTTTAAAATTAATCTAAAAGTTCACCCGATAAAAAAATTCAAAGATAGCTAAGCTTATATGCTCAGCCCACTTTCCTTACTCATTCCTGAAAACCACATGTGTAAATGCCTTTGTTAATTTCAACACTCATGTTCCCTTGCCTCTTTCATCATCCTCCAAAAGTCAAGAGAATGAGGGATAAAGTTAGACAATCATGGGGACTTTCGCTCCACACTTCAAGATTTCCTGTTCTCAGTGTGCCCAGCCTGACTCCTTCATTCTATTCAATTCCACATTATAACCCTCAAATCTTCTCCCTTTATCTGGGAAGTCTAGAAGCTGCATTCTTAGATCCCACCTGTCACCTTGATAAAATAAAAACAACTTTTCTTAAACCAAAAAGGAGTGGAGTGAGCTCTGGGCTGGCGCTGTTTAGTGTGGTAAGGTGATTCTTGCCTAAAGGGAGCCTGTAGCCAAGCTTAATCCCCACTGGCTCTGGCCCTTGACCTCTCCTGCTTAGGAGCAAATGCACCCAGAAAAACCACTGCCTCAGCCCTGAGCAAAACCTCTCTGAATAATTCATAGAACAGAATTTCATAGATAATCCTTTAAATGCATCAACAGAGGCAATAACTATAAATTCAGGTAGTCTAAAACGTGAGAGACTGTGGCTTCCAACTACATATTGTCCTTAAATAAAATACGTCCTCAGCTTCTTTTGCTATCAGTAAATAGTTTCCCATCTAAATAGTATTATGAGTGACCGCAAAGCAATTAAACTTTGAATTTTCCATAATGCTGGGTAGAACAACATCTGATTTTGGAGCACTGTGTTTGGTACCTACAGTTGGGACTCAGTATTCTCATAAGTCAAAATTTCTGCATTTGATATATACGATTAAAGATAGACTTGATATATAGCAAAAGTTTTGGAATTACAAATTAAGATGGAGATGTTGTCCTGCATGTACATCTTTCCACAGAATGACAAGTGGTCCAAATCCATAGTCTTATTTCCCAGATCCTGGTGAAGATGATATTAGGTACAGCAAGAATTCTCTCAAAGGCTATTCTCCCCTGACATCCATATGGTACCCTGCAGCAACAGAAAGGACTACGGCTAGGAGCTAAGGTAGCTGTATTTGAAGCCAGACTCCATCACCTCTGACAATACGGCCTTCAGCAAAGTAGTCCCCTTCTATTTTATTTAACTTTAAAATAGAATATTGTTATATGGAAAACCTGTTTTGTAGGTTTATTATGAAGAAAAATAAAGCATGCTAAAAGGATTTGGAAAGTAAAAAAGCTTCATGAGTTAATAATGCAGAATGTACTTCACTCTTTTTAGAGAATATAATCATGTTCTTGGAGATAAAACTAACCATTTAAACACCGTTCCCATATCACATGGTAGCTGTGAAGATTATACACATATTAAACTCCATAAATTAACTCAGATTTCTCTTTGTGTCACAAAACTCTCATCTATTGTGCAATTTCTGCCAAAAATACACCAGTTTGATTTTTCAAATGAGACAGTAGCTTTTAGGTTGAGGGCCTACCAAATACCTCTTCCCCCATGAGTCATCAGCAGACAGATCTTGTCCGATTCAAGTAGATTACTGGATAAGAGCAAGATTTGGAACATGGGCCTTTTCAAGCAATGCATGTATTTTACAGAACAGAATAGATTTATTTGTAAAGAAATAAATTCATTGTTTTCTTCTTCAATATTTTCAATAGTTAAAAAAGTAATAAATACAAACATCTGTTACTAATGGCTAGTAGCATTTCTGAATAATAAAAAAATCAGAAACATTTGGCATTTTGGTGCTGAAGAAAACCAATACTTTTGTTTTGTTTTGTTATAAAAAGTGAAGTTTGAAAAAAAATGCAGAGAAGATGAATCTAAGGTATATCAAACTTGCAAGGAAATGGCATCTGGGAACAAGACCACTGCCAACTTCAACGATGGTTTGTCAGGTTTGATTAAAACCTGAATTAAGCAGTCCTCATTAGAACCTCAGAAGGATGAATTACACTGTATAAATAGATTGCTCATGCCCTGATAGAAACATTGGCACCACACACCCTGCTAGTAACTTTCAATTACATTGATAAATGAGAAGTTAAACTGTAATTTTTTTTAGCACTATCCATTTTGTCTCTAATATCCTGCCACTTCTGTTTTTATTGTGATTGAACATAGAGGCTGCCATGAAACAAATGGTCATTTGGATTAGTGTCACACTCCAGACCAAGAGATAACAGTGGCTCGGAGTTACAGTGGGAAATGGAAAGCCAAGAAGGGAGAAAAGTATTCCTTATATATCTTCAGCACTGTCCCAGATAGTTATTAAAGTTATATAGCAAGTTCATATAGCACTTTTCTTCACTCATCTCATAAATAAAGTAGTCAAATTATGAAATGTGCTGCTAATGACAATGTCTTAAAAGTGCTACTGGAAAATTTAGTATCATGGGTCAGGGACTAAATTTGTTCACCAGCCAGTGAATTAATAGATTTTATTTGCCATACTTAGCCCTGATAACATTTTGAAAGTAGAGAAGACAGTTAAAGCACTTAGTATGCTAGTCACCATTTCTTTTTATAAGCATTAATTAAATGTATATCCCAGCTCATACTCTTGGTTCCTGACACACAGCTATTTTTCCTGCTGATGTGCATTGTGAAAAATTGGTCATGGCACTGGGAGAAAACAGGGACAGCATCGAAAATAGATGGTAATGCTTCCCAATGAAATTTGGTTTCTTTTGCTCCAACTTCAAGACACATCACAGAATGGAAATGCACCCAAATAAACAAAAATCCAGCTCCTCCAAATTTGAAAAACATGTTGGCTATAATGAAATCACTTGAAAAGGCAGGTAAGAAAACCAAATCTATTGACTCACATGAAAAAAAAATCTTGAAACCTTTTCTGTTCATTTCTTCCTCTCCAAATTTCCACTCCAAAAATTACCTGCTAAAAGTTTCCTCATTCACACCCCAAATGCTATCCAACCTTTCTTAGTTCCACTTCTTTGTCTTCTGCGTCTTGCTTCTTCTTGACTTTAAACCTGTCCTTTGTTTAAATGCCTAGGAATAGCCTCTTAATATTCATTAATTTGGGTTTGCTCAGCTTCCTTAATTCTTTCCAACCCATCACACTAACCAGACAATAAAGAACCACCATCAAGGTAGCATAATGAATCCTCCTGATAGCAGAGAGATCTGATATCTTACTTTTAATATTTTCTAAGATAGTTCTATCATATTGGGAAGGTCTCTCTGAAAAATTAAATTGCTAGAATTTTATTGATAGAGGTTTCTGCTAGTAAGGATTTGAAGGCAAATACTTATGAGTTTTAAAAAAATAATCTCACTCCATAGCATGTGGAGGCCAGCTTAGCTAAGAGGCCTTCCGGAGCTTGCACCTTTTACATACAAGAACTTCCAGTTGAGAGAAAACAAATGGGGTGGGGAACTTTAACACATAAACTTGGGAAGGAGTAAGAAACAGAAAGAGAAAAGAGATTTTAGGCAAAAAAAGCAATAGAGGCAGAATACTTACCACAAAGGTAGCTTGAATCTTAAATCAGAGAGAGAGAGAGACCATGAAGAAATAAAAGGCTGTAATCTTTACACACCAAATCCTGGAATTTGAATTCAACTTTTCCATTTGTATTAAGAAAATCAAGTCTCTGTGGCTCAGTGTAGTCCCCTATAAAATGAGGGAATTTTCCTAAAAGATCTGAAAGGCCCATATTCCAAGGTTAGTTGATAAAGATTCATAAAATCTTTATCAACTAACCTGCACTCTAACCACTTCTCCATCATAGCAGTAATTCCCAGAACTCTGCACCCTCAGTCTCATATTCTGAAGATAAACTGTGTTTTTGCTTCATGCTCTGGACAAACTCCAGTTATTGCTGAATGCATACACATTATCTTCATTACTCAATTTATCATTTGCAACAGAAAAAACGTATTTTAATTATGTGATTGATTATGATAGTGCGTAAACTTATAGACTTAAAACCTCATAGGCAATGACAAATTAAGATGAATGAAGTTGCCATAGCTGTAGGTATACACACACAAACAAAGGATAAAATATTTAATCAAAATGCAGTATAGCTGCAAGGTAGAGGCTGTTTGGCCATGAATTACTTTATCTGTTAAAAATCTGTGTATCCAATGGATAATCTCTTTTGAAATAATCAACTAGATGAAAATTTCATTGCTATTAGAATTTCTTGGCAATCACAAAATTTTATGGTCTCTCCTCAACTCAAATTCCCCAAACAGAATTTATTGACTTTCTTATCTAACTTAATTTTATAGATTTACATTTCAAATAATCTTGGTCTATTCTCAATAAAGGGATAAAATCACATTTCATATTCCAAAGGAGAGCCAAAGGAAGAATTCCAAAACAAAAAGAAACATGATTTAGTACCTAATTTTCCAAAGTGAATACTTGGTCAAGAATAACACTTATTTGGAAATAAAAACTTTGGATTAAGAAAGATATCAGGTAATCCTTCATCATATGATCAATATGCGAAATGCATGTTAGGAGTAAGGAACACCTCCGTATAACAAGAAAGTCCCTGACACACAGCCTCAGTGGCACTGAGATGGGAGGCCACCGTTTGCAGGGAAGGAGTTCTGCTCACTTCCCAGCTCACAGTCTGGCACTGAATTAACTTTGTTATGTGTTCGATGGAACAAGATGCAAATCTTCTTTGTATCTGACAGAAAACTGAGCATTAGTCATTGAGGTATTTGTAGAAAGTTGAAGCAGAGATAGGATAAAACTTGAAATTCCTGCTTCTATTCTAAGATTCTAACACCTGGAACTCAGATAAGTGCATGCAATAAATTGAATTTTGTGTATTTGAATATTTTTGGAAGAAAATATTAAATAAAATGATTTTGAAGAAAAATAATTGCTTCATGTGTCTCCTTTTTGTCCTATGAATCCTCCCCTTCTCTCCAGTTATGGAAGTAAAATGCAAATATAAATTACAATGTAATATCTTTCTGTACGTACCCAGAACTCAACCATTCTATGCGAGAGTCTGAAAGAATTTCCAAATCATCAAGTCTTAAAGTGAAGAGAAAGAATTCTCTTTTTAATTTTTTAACTAAGTTTCTTTTCCTATATTAGGTGAATACTCCCACAGAGTTTTAAAAAAGTGTCTTTAAATATTTTCAGCAGCCCTCAAATTTCCCCCATTCCCACACTCCCACAAACATCCTATTACACCCTCTGTATACTTAAAGAGCACATATATTTTATAGTATATATAATATATAGAAAACTTATATGAAGGATATGTTATATATAAAAATACATTAAATGTATGCATGTGATATATGTATATATATGTATATATATATATAGAGAGAGAGAGAGAGAAAGAGAAAGAGAGAGGATAAGAGAGAGAGAGACAAAGGGTGCAGGGGGAACCTTGAAATTCCCATGCCTGGTATCTTAAGCTCAGAATCTCACTGACTCTACCTTTCCAGAAAATCCACCTGCTTTCACTCAGAGGGAGGGAGGATTGTGCCCCAGTGGTGTGGGCTGAAGGAGGAAATCTAGATTCCATTTCTTCCACAGTCTTAATAGTAATACTCCTGCTCAAGTTCCCAGTTTCAAAGATGCCTTGTGTTTCCACGTGGTCCAAGCTGCCTTGCTACTGGGCACCTCCCTCTACCTCAGACTGTTGACTCCAGCCTTCGTCCACCTACTATGTTCTCATCACCTTTATTGTTTCTCTTGCCATTGTGGATTTATGCTTTTTGAAAATCAATCCTATTGTCCTATGAGTAGGTTTTTAAGAGGGAGCATGGATTAAAATGTGTGTGTGTGTGTGTGTGTGTGCGCGTGTGTGTGTAATCTGTCATGCTTAGCCAATTCTCAACATTTTTTTCTCTGCATACTTATATATTGAGAACTTAATTTGTGTGTTTTCTGCAATTAACAGTAAATGTAAAATTAGCCCATGGGATCTGTAAGGGCTCTTTTCTTATTCAGAGTTTTCCTATTAGTTTTCCATTGTTTTTCTATTTTGTGACTAATTAAGATTGTTTACAGGAGGGCATCTGAATTATTGAATCCTTCTATATAACCAAATCAATTCAAAGTGATAGCAAAAAAAAAAACCCATAATCAATTCATTGATACAGCTGTCATTGTCATGAAAACTTAATTTTGGCTTTTGCTTATTATTTCTTTCTTTCTTTCTTTCTTTCTTTCTTTCTTTCTTTCTTTCTTTTGGTGCTAGAGTTTGAACCCCTAAGTACTCTACCACTAAGCTACATCTTTAGTCCTTTTTAATATTTATTTTGAGACAGGGTGTTGCTAAGCTGTTGAAGCTGGCCTGGAACTTGAGATCCTCCTTCCACCCTTCCCAAGTAGTGTTGCCTTTTTCTGCAAATTGATTCAGTGTACAATTTATGGGGTCAACTTTCCAATGGCCATGAAAACTGTTTGTCCCACATGTAGTTCAGATGGTTTCCTGACAAGGCACTTGGAACAATTCTTATAACAGTCTTTCTGCTTTGAGTGTCCTCTTTCCTTACAACATAATGGAACTTTTTTATTCTTCAAGGTACAAGTCAAACATTACTTCCTCCTACTGGCCTCCTCTTTTTCACCTACTTCCCTGGCCGAATCAAGTACATATTATCTGAGATCCTTTTTAGTATTTTACATATACCTCTAATATGGCACATAACTCAAGGCACTGATTAGATTTACCGTCTAGACTTCCACTAAACTTTCATCTCCTCACAGAAAGACAAGAAATATATTCCATTCTTTTTGGTATCACCAGTAGCTAGTAGTAAGCAATCTTGAGCTTAATTACAGTGAAATGCATACCCTTTCTACCCTAAGACTGAATAAGGTGAAATGAGGTAAGCATTCAATTCAAAGTCTACACAGAATGATTTTATATCGTACTAATCTCTCCACACTAAACTTATTTGAGGAAAGCATCTTCTATATTTGACAGATGAAAAAATTGAGACTCCAATGATTTGGCCAAGGTCAAAGCAAATAAATGTCAGAACAAGAGCCTTTTTAAACTCTCATCTAGTCCCTGAGTTGAAGCTTTCATTTTTTCCTTTGCAATGTAAAAGATCAGTGAATTTAAAAAATTTAAAGTTCTTCATCTGAGTATTGCCAGATCTCAGTGTATAATTGACTGTAGTCTTCAAATATAAGTCAAGAATAGAGAAATGTCCAAATGTTTGCTTTTCAAATTATTTTTACATTGTTCATTTCTGAGCCATTACATCTGCCATGGTTAGTTCAGCCTGCTGTGAACTTACATAACTGAGACTGCTATTACTTTAAATGGCAGTTCTTAGCACATAGAGATGATGCTCCCAACTGTTCCACCTTCAGAGAAGGAAGAAAGTTACAACAAATTCCTTGACCTGCATCCTCAACCACATACTGTGAACCTGTAATTTGCGTACTTTTGGGAAGTGCTCCTACTAGGGCTTTGTTTGTTTGTTTGTGTTTTGATTTTATTTTGATTTTAGAAAAAAAAGGAGTAAAATGTGTCTTGGGACACAAAACAATGCAATAAATTTTCTTGGATGCACAATTGATGCTATTTATTATCTTGTTTGTCTTCTATGAGCACCTACCTATTGGCTAAAATACTCAGATTTGAGTCTACGTATTTGTACTCATGTGGACGCTTTTAAAGCATATATAGATGCTGTGTGCAAACTGAATGTGAACAGTTTTTTACAGCAGTTCCTAATCTCTCTTCTCGAGGAAATTAGTGGATATTAGTCACCCTGACCAAGGAAAAATTGTTTCCATTGGGTCAGTCAGATTTTTCTTCTTTTGGATCTTGCTGGAATAATTTCAGATAATCATAGAGTCTTATGTGATATCTGTCATGCTATTTGTTCCATGATTGTCAGCATAGCAGAAACACAAATCCCTGGCATCTACCTGTTCATAGCCACTGAGCATTTTTTACTTCAGGAACCCAAGGCTCTTTACGGAGGGCTTTATCTACTTACCAGAGAATGTTCAACCCATGCCTAGGGAAGGTCATCTGTGGGAGAAAGATGAAGTCCTGAGAACAACCCTGAACCACTGAATCACCAAAGACACTGCTGTGAGGTGTTTCCTGCCCTGACTGAGGGCCCCAGCAGGATTGAGGCCTGCTCTGCCACTCTGGTAATCTGCCAATTAGAGATCTGGCTTCCTTCTCTTCCCTGTCCCACTGATGCTACCTGAAATCCATTTAATCGTCAGTCCCTCCTCCTGGAATAGATAACAAGCATTTCATGGACCAATGTTTATCAAGTGACACCATGGAGATTTGTTCCTTCCAATATATAAAGGCCAATGTCAGCTCCCAACTCTGTCATTTCACCAGGATTAATATTTATTCATTTTCTCAGGCTTCAGGTCTTTTCCCTAACCTGAGTGTCCTGCAACAGGGTCTGTGGTCTTTGTGTACGATAACAAACTTAGGGACAAGAAGAACCACCATCCTGTCTGAGTCCAAAATGAGATTAATTTCCTCCCATCCTGAGCAGTGCCTTGGAAGTTCCTGTTCTTCCTGCCTTTCCCAGCTGCCTTCCACTGTTTAGCCACAGTGCACCCCTTCACATTCCCCCTAGTAAGCATTTACCCCCTTCTCTTCTGGGAAGCTGCACATATTCACACACACACACGCATATATATGCACCTATATTTCATTTCATCAGTGTACTCAGTTCTATTCTTTACTGTAATGAATTATCACAAAGTTACTCTCAAAAAACAAACCAAAAAATATATGTTATCCTGCAGTTCTGAAGGTTAAAACTCTGAAATGGGTCTCACTGACTAGGCTAAACTCAATGGGGACAAAGCAGTGTTCCTTCCGGAAACTCTGAGAATCAATTTCCTTGCCTTTTGCAGTTTTCAGAGACCACCTGCACTTCTTGGCTCACAGGCCCCCAGCTCCACTTTCAAAGCCAGCACCAATAAGCTGCACCCTTCTCAGCCTGACACCCTTCTGATTCTTTGTCTCATGCCTCCTTCTTCCCCTTGTGGTTACATTGGACCCACTCAGATATCTAAAGACCAGCTCATTATTTTTTTAAAATGTTTAAAAATTATTAAATTTTAATAATATTTAAAAATTGATTAAATTTAAGAATGAACTAAAAAAATTTGAAAGTGTACCTACATTCTCTTTTCTATGTTATCTTCCTTCCTTTTTTTATTTATTTTTTTATTTTATTTTTGAGCAACATTACAAGATTTTAACAAAATAATATAAAATGTGTATATATTCTGGATATTGCATTTATCCCCAGGAGTGCCCCCCCCAATAACTCTCCCTTATCCCTCCCTTCCCCTTCCCACTATAACTCTAAAAAAAAGTATTAGATTGTAAAGTATTACATCTTATCTGGATTTAACTCATACTACTAGACAAACTTTCTCATTGTCCAGGGTCTAGTCCCCACCTCCACAGATGACTGGAGACAATCGACCCTTAGATCTCTGGGTTAAGCTGATTTTACTCATCATGATCTCTTCCATAGCCATCCATTTACCTTCGAAGGCTGCAATATCATTGTTTCTAATTGCTGTGTAATATTCCATGGTACAGTTACTTCTATCATCTTAATTCTCCTTGCCATATCATCTAATAAATTATAGTTTCCAAGGATTGATATGTAGATATCTTAGGGTGGGGGAAGCCATTTTGTGCCTATGAAACAAGTCAAAAAGAAATTTGCTAAGAATACTCCCTCCTCTTGCTGTTAATCCTCAATTATACTTGAAGCTGTGTTTAAGGATGATTCTATTTTCCCTATTGACTCTAGAAGCAAAATCTATCTAAACATACAATGCTATAATTATGTTTGCATTGCCAATAGCTGCCACCATTGAGAACTTGTGATGTGTCAGGTGTACTCCGTATTAAGCAATGTCTTTATAGTTACAGCATGGCCTTCAGAATCAGACTGGCCTGGATTTGAATTTCTGCTCTGTCACCTACTAAGTGAGCACAACCCTAGACAAGCTATTTAGACTCTCTGAATCTCATTCTTTCAAGTGTTAAAAAGCAATCAGACTTCCCTCATGGATATTATCAGTTGATCACTTTGTTATTCTAACAGCTGATGCCAGAACTTCTCATCAAAAGATGTGTCATTGTTTGTAAAATTAATTGAGAAGATTTTGATTACATATGGGATTACCACATGATTTTATTTTTTGACCCTCCTGAAGCTACACTAAATTGACAACTGAGAAATTGAAATGCTACTAACTTATAACAGAGAGATTAAGAAAACAGGAAACAATGATTTGAGAGTTTTAAAAAAACAGATGGAGAAGTGGTTACTGACATATCACAATAAGGAAAATAAAGCCTATATCAATTTCACAGGGCATCAACGAAGAAGCTAGCTAACTTACCCAACAGAATCTCTGGAACTCAGCCTTTGAAACCAACCAATAAAACTAAAATCAAATAAAAATATTCGTGGTTTCCAGGGACTAGGGGAAAGAGAAGAATGACATGGGCAGCACAAAGGATAGAGTAGTGAAAATGCGCTAATGCTCAAATGGCGGGTAGATGTCATCATCCATTTATCCAGAATAATAGTGTGTATGACACAAGAGTGAACCCTAGTGTAGGCTGTGGACGTCGGGTGACAGTGGCATGTCATTGTAGATTCATCAACTGTAGCAAATGCACCGTTATCTTGGGAAAGTTGGTAATGGGGGTGCTATGCCTGTGCAGGGGCAGAGGTATTTGGGAAACCTCTGTACCTTCTGTTCAGTATTGCTTCGAACCTAAAACTGCTCTAAAAAAATGAAGTCTATTAAAAAGAGGAACTGTCTTAGAATAAAAAATAACTTATGAAAATTAAATATATTATAGATGAAATTGGAAAAAAATCAAAAGCCACGGTAGCAATTGAAATTGAGAAATCCAGGAAAGCAGGATAAAATGTAATACAAGATAAAAACAACACAGTAACAAAACTGGAGAATTATACCCAGCATTCCAATATCTAAGAGGGGTTCCAGAAAGCCTGAATATAGAATTATTGAAGGAATGATATTATTTTTTCCCTGAACCAAATGAGGTTTTGGTTCCAGAATGAAAGTACTCAGGAATGCCAAGAACAATAAATGGAAAAGATCCGCAATAAGAAACATTATTAGAAACAACAGCAAGAGTTAAGAGAAAGTTCTGAATGTGTTAAACTATACAAAATAACATAGGCACATACACACTCACACAAACACACACACACACACACACACACACATACACACACACACACAAACAAATCCTTATTGAACAATGGGTATCACATGATACCAGCAACGCTATATATTCGAAGACAGTGGAGCAAAGCCTCTCAACATCTAATACAAAATGATAGTGTCTGGAATTCCATGCTAGTTTTATCATTCTTGCTTTAAACAAAGCAATGCATATTATGAGCCAAAACAAATGAATTTTTAAGGGTAGTAGATACTTTACTGAATCACTGGGAAAGACAGAGGGGGAAAGAAGATCAAATTCAGAGTTGCAGCAGCAAAGCCCAGAACCAGGCTGCAGAAGCACCCTCATGGGAAAACATCTGTGTCTTTCTATGTAGCACATACCAGAATGTGACATGACTATTCCTTCCACCAGCACTTGTGATACTTGTGAAGCTAAAGATTCACCAGCAAAATTCTTGTCCCTTACAAATCCCAAGCTTCTTGTTTCTTAAAGGAAATCTTGTACTGGTTTTCTGATAGACTGAAGTCACATAATTGCCCCATGGCTGCAAAGGGGCTTGGTGAAAGTAGTATTGCACATCACGCTGCTGGAAGAGAACTCACGCTATGCAGGGCCAAAACACACAGGGAAGATGACCATAGGCAATGGCCGCTTCTCCAGGCAAATGGCAGATGTGTATCAATCCAGTCAAATCAGCCATCAAATGTGAGAGTAGAATAAGATATTTTCAGTCATGCAAGGATTAATTATCTTTCCACCTGCCCTTTTTAGATAGATGCTGAAAGATAAGCTTTAGCAAAATAAAGAAATAAACCAAGAAAGAGAAATACACGGCACTCTGGAAACAGGACCAAACTCTGAAGAAGGAGACAGGAAGCTCCAAGATGGCCTTTGTTCATGAAGCCTGCAAATGGAATAGGGAAGGGAGATGTGGGAAGATTCTCAGATGGGGGCAAAGTGGATGTGTGTTATATGTTTTTTTAAACTTTGGAAAAATAGGAGCTAGATTGGTGGCTCAGCAGTTATGGTACTCACCTGACGTGCAAGGACATGAGTTCGAACCCCAGCACCATGTACACAACAAAGTGTCAGAGCAATGAAAGCCACATAAAAACTAAATAAAATTGATTCTCTCTCTTTTTTTCTCTCTCTCCTTGAAAAACAAAATGAAACTTAGGAAAAATATATCAGACTTATTGGAGCCTTTGGAATCAATGAAAATAGTATAATAAAAACAATAATAAAAGTACAGTAGTAGAGTAAATTTTGGAAAGAATAAAATAGTATAGTAGATTCAGCAGCAAATAATTTTAACTATACAATAATGTGGAGACAGTACTGAGTTAATTAAAAATTGTGCTAAACTACATTGAAAGAATAAACATGAAGAACTATTCATATTGTTAGAGAGGAACTGATGCATTAAAATAAATAGGTCTTGAACTTCTAAAAGAGTGAACTCTAAATATAGATATATTGATAAGATGAAGAAATAGCAGTGCAGGAATAAATGTTTACAAAACATGCTAGAAAATTATGGAAGAAACCCACAAAAGGGCCAAAGTTCATAGAGTAAGAAATTAGGACTTTAGAATGAGAAAAAAATATGAAAGGAGACTATTTTATTCAACATATACCCATTAGATCCATTAGATCAATTTGATTTTTAACTGTGTGAATGCATCACATTCATAAATGCAGGATTTGTTTCAAGAAAACTACCTTGTGGTTGGGTTAGACACCAATCAGTGCCTAGGAAAGCAAGCCAGAAGGAAACCTCTCTAAAGAACATGATCAGGAAGGAAGTGAAGAGGTGATCTGGACACTTCCCCCCTTATCTCGTCTTTAGGAGAGGGTCTAAAACTCAGGGCCCTCAGTTGTAAAGCAAAGGAATGTGCTCCTAAAACATCTGAGGGTCTCTACCTGCTCAGAGAGTGTGCCCCGGTATTCTCCTGCTTGTCCAAGCAAGCAGCCCTCCATTCTACCCCACCCACTACGGAGGAGCGAGTGAGTAATAAAACATACAAAACCCTCCCTTGAGTCCTCCAGATTTTTTCTTTGGCATTGGTGAGCAGTATGCATGAGCCATTTGCAGCTGGGAGCTGAACATGTGGTCATTGATGGTATACAAAGTGGGATCTCAAAAGTCTGGATACCTGATACAGGGAACTTAACATGGGAGAATTAGTTTTGCATATTAGAAGATAGCCTAGATAAGATGTAATGCTTTACAATCTAATACCTTTTTTTAGAGTTATAAAGGGAAAGGGAAGGGAGGGATAAGGGAGGGTAATTGGGGGGGGCACTCCTGGAGATAATTGCAATATCCAGAATATTTACACATTTTATACACATTTTATATTATTTTGTTAAAATCTTGTAAGGTTGTTCAAAAAAATAATAATAAAAAA
>PVKS010032120.1:0-22833 GCA_004027875.1 Aplodontia rufa
TTTTTTTTGTGCCAGAGATTGAACCGAGGGGCACTCAACCACTAAGCCTCATCTCCAATCCTTTTTATTTTTTTATTTTTTAAGAAATAGGGAGGGTAGGAGAATGAATCGATTTTCTTTGTTTTTCCATCTGGCCTTTGTTTCTCCAACACTTAGTTGCCCATGTAGTGCTGGGGTTTGAACCCAGGTCCTCAGGCATGCCAGGTAAGCGCTCCAATCACTGAGCCGTGGTTCCAGCCCCTTATTTTTTATTTTGAGACTAAGTTGATTAGGACCTTGCTAATTTGCTGACGGTGGCTTTGAACTTGTAATCCTCCTGCCTCAGCCTTCCAAACTGCTGGGGAATTATAGGCATGTGCTACCGCACCATTGTACTTTAAACAGGAAACTTAAGGATGATTAATTAAAGGCTAATCAGGTAACAAGGTAGTACTCTAGGCAGAGGGAACAATATGTAGGAAGATAGAGTTCAGAGAGAATAGGGTTAGTTCACATAGCTAAAAATAAGGTATAAATGAGTGAGGGATGTATGGCTAGGAGGTAGATCAGACCATAAAATAAATGCCTGGTAAACCAACCTGAGGAGTCTAGTTTACCATATCCTAAGGGGATAGGAAACAAAGTGTTTTAAACAGGGGACTAACATGTTAGATTTGTATCATGGAGAGAGAAATGGATTGCAGGGAATCAAAATTGGGTTGGGAGACTTTCAGACTAACATAGGTGATGGATAATGGCCTGCATTAGCATGTTGGTATTGATGATGGAAAGAAGTAATGAATTTAGAAGATGCTTCATTTAGAAGGAAGAATTGTTATGACTTTAGAGGCTGATCACATGCAAGGGTTGAAAGAGAACGCAGAGATAACTCTTAGATCATGGTTTGGGCAGCTTGGTAGAGAGTGATGCATCCCTTGAAGAAGTTTGGAGAAGACTTTACAGGGAGGGGGGCTGGTGGACCACAGGGGAAAGATGAGTTAAGGTTGGGATTTGTTGAGTTGGAAAGTGTTTGATGAGACAGGCTAAGTACTTAGACATGCAGATGTAACCAATTATAGAGATTTGAACTGGAGATGTACACAGATGCACAAAATGTGCAAGTCATTCTCGTGTAGATGGTAAATTAAGCCATGAAATTTAGAAGGGAATCGTCAGTTTCAAACATTGGTGAGAACAAGTGTGGTAAAGCTGGAAAAGTGTTGGTAATTTTGGCGAGGGTAAAAACCAGATGCAAGTAATTGAGGCATGGTAAAAGATGAGTTAAGAGTGGTGGCTAGAGTGAAATGTGAGGCAGCCGTTTGTAAATATGGGAATTCTTTAAAATTGGGAGAGTCTCAAACATGTTTAAAAGTTGTTGAGAAGGAACCAGGGTAAGCAAGAGATTGGAAACATTACAGTATTGAGTGGAAATTGCAGAAAGAAGTCCCTGAGTAGATTTAAGACTGGCATCTAGAGTCCAGATGAAGGGATCCTGACCGGAGAGGAAGAGAGGACCCACCCCTGGTTCCATTGTAATAGGGTAGGGCCAGGAATCTCTATGTTGAGTGTCAGGAGGAGAAGCAGGTTCTGATACTGGCTTCAATTTTCATTGTGAAGGAGGGGGTGAGTCTCTTATAAAGTAGAGGCAGAATGTGTGGCAGTTTGAGAAACATCAAGAGAGGATATTTGGATAGTTGACAGAGAGGGTGAGAGTGCCAAACAAGGAAGGCGTAGAAGTATTGCTGAGGCAGTTCTGAGGACTCAGATAAGTCTGGGACCAAGAATTTATGGTTGTCATGGACCTGCATTAGTTCATTTTAATTTAAGAAGCAGTGTTTTGAAAAGATTGAAATTCCTTTTCTGGCAGTTACATTAAGTATTTTAGCAGTTATCTTTAAAGTTTAAAAATTTGGTTTCTTATTACTGGAGCAGTGACTCAGAGGATACAGTGCTTGCCTGGCATGCACAAGGACTCAGGTTAGAACCCCAGCACCACCACGTACACAGTGAAGGGGTACCGCATGAAAGTCTGAATGAGATAGATTCTTTCTCTCTCTCATTGTCCCTATCTCTCTCTTAAAATTTGGCTCCTTTTCCTCTGGTAATCATTGTTAATTGAGGATCCTAAAGTGTAGAGAGGAAATGGATCATAAGACAATAAAATGGAAAAAAATTTTCTTCAATGCCTTTTCAGTAATGAGTGTACTTATTGACTCCTTAGGTGTATTCTGTACCACCCTCCTACTTAAAAAAGAATTTTGGAGTGAGAAATTTTAAAGTTCAGAGAGACCCATGAGATCATGTTTTCCTTTTCTTTTTGACTAGTACTATTTTTTTTTTGTACCAGGGATTGAACACAGGGGTCCTTTACCACTGAGCTACATCCCCAGCCCTTTTCATTTTTTGTTTTGGGACAGGGTCTTGCTGAGTTCCCAAGAGTCCACTAAATTGCTGAGGCAGGCCTCAAATCAAACTTGTGAGTCTCCTGCCTCAACCTCCTGAATTGCTGAGATTATAGGCATGTGCCACTGTGCCTGAAGTGAGAGAGTTCTCAAGTATATTCTTTTGTTGTTTACTCTTAGAAGTCTAATTTTGAGCAGTCTTTTAAATAGCATATGCAACTCTCACTGGAAGTTTAAAAGAGCCTGACAGTTCCTTAGGAGAATTATCTAATTTATTTTATGATGGAACTATAATTTTCAGCAAATATGGGCCTTCTGCCACCAAATCTTGGATTTGTTCTTTAAATGGTGATGGAAATCTAATAATTTTTCTGGTAAATTATGTGTGATACATAATAAAAATACGTCTGATATATTGGTAATAGTTGCTAGCAATTCTTATGAAATATTTAAATCATAAATTATGCTATTGGTTCTTAATTGCACAGTTCTTTACAAGATATTGTGCTCTTCTGATTAAAACAGAAAAGTGTCATATAATTATTTCTACAGCTTTTTAATGGGAAATTAGCATTGTATTAGATTTTTGGGAATGTTAAAATGAACAGGTGAGGCATTTACTTTCCAAGTGCTTTCTTTCATTCCATTCCAGGAATTGTGAATTTGTAAAACTTTTTTTTTCCTCCCTGTACTGGGGCATTCTACCACAGAGCTACATCCTTGGCCTTTTTAACTTTTTTTTTTTTTTTAGTTTAATGTATTTTAATAGCAAACTTACAGGAAGAAGACAGACATTAAAAACATGTACTTGCATGTAGGACAACTCAGAAAAGTATAGTGAATGGATGGAACCTACTGTATGATAAAAATGCTACAAACACCATTTAGTTGCCTTCAATAAGAAATTTACTTGTTTTTTTATGTCTAATTTTTCTTTTTTTTATTAGAAGTATATAGAGATACAAATGAGGGGGAAACATTATCAAACCATCAGTAACCAATGTATATATACTTTGTTATCCAGGGGTAATGCCAAAACATGGATGACCACCTTGGGTTTCACCTGTTGCAGTTTCCCCCAGAAGAACTCTTGTGTTAAATGGGTATCTCGTGGAGGAATGACATCAGCTTCTGAGATGGTTCCCCCATATTCCCACTCTCCAGTCTCTGATGAGTTCTTCATACACCCTCCCCCCTTCCCATCCTCCTCCCTACGCCTCCAAGTATCCTAGGGAGCCATCCCCCTATTACTCTGAGAATCATACAATTTGAAGTTATTGTTAGGTTAGCCGTCTAACCTACTGCTTCCCCATGTATTCTAGCTTCCACAGATGAGAGAAACCATTCGGCCCTTGAGTCTCTGAGATTGGGATACTTCACTTAGCATAATTCTTTCCATCTCCATCCATTTGATATCAAAAGCTATAATATCGTCTTCTCTAATGGCCTGGTAGTATTCCATTGTATATATGTACCAAAGCTTTTGTATCCACTCATCGAGTGAGGGGCATCTGGGTTGGTTCCATAGTCTAGCTATAGTAAATTGAGCTGCTATAAACACTGATGAAGCCACATCACTATAATACGATGATTCTAACTCTTTTGGGAAAATAACCAGGAGTGGGATAGCTGGGTCGTAAGGTGGTTCCATCCTTAATTTTTTGAGGATTCTCCACACTGCTTTCCAGAGTGGCTGAACCAGTTTGCAGTCCCACCAGCAGTGTAACAGTGTTCCTCTTTTCCCACAGCCCCTCCAGCATCTGTTGTTTGTATTCTTCATTTTTGCCACTCTAACAGGAGTGAGGTGGTATCTCATTGAAGTTTTGATTTGCAAGAAATTTACTTGTTTAAAAAAAATCCAAATGCTGGCATTGTCCAGAAAATTTAACAGTGTTATTTATAATTGTTATAAAGTTGAACTGCTGAAGCTTGTTCATTGAAACATTTTGACTTGCATTAATGATTACATCCCCACATTTGTATTAAAAATTCACACACAAATGAAAATGGAAAAATGGCCAATACCTGATTCCTGTCCCCTATTTTTTCACTCGCAATCATATACTTAGGTACCTTTTGACCCCATGGTGGGGGGAATCTAATGTTCAGAACTACCAATAACAGGAAGAAGAGAAAAAAAATTTTTTGGAAAATGAAATGTTTCCCATCATAGTGAATTTTTAACCTCGTTCTCCACGTTTGTGGCGAGCTGGTTGGATGTCTTTTGGTATAATCGTTACACGTTTGGCATGGATAGCACACAGTTTGGTGTCCTCCAAAAGGCCAGCTTGCCTCACGTGCATCCTGCAAAGCACAAGTAGCTGAGCTCTGGAAGCGCAGATCTGTTCTGAAGTCCTGAGCAATTTCTTGCGCCAGACGCTGGAAGGGAAGTTTGCGAATCAGAAGTTCAGTGGACTTCTGATAACGTCTAGTTTCACAGAGAGCCCCAGGACCAGGCCTGTAACGATGAGGTTTCTTCACCCCTCCAGCAGAGGGCGCACTCTTGCGAGCGGCTTCTGTAGCCAGTTGTTTCGTGGGTGCTTTACCACCAGTAGATTTGTGGGCGGTCCGCTTTGTGTGAGCCACGATATAAAGACCTGCTTCCTGACCCCGCTTCTCCTTCGGCGGGAGCTCGGCGAGCTAGAGGCGGCGCTGGCGTTGCAGGTGGCGACCAGAACACCCCTTTTTAACTTTTTGAGACAGGTTCTTACCAAGTTCCCCAGGCTTCCTCAAACTTGTTGTCCTCCTTCCTCAGCCTCCTGTGTGCTGGGATTGCAGGCCTGGCCAGTACAACAGTTTTGAAAAACGATTTGTGTCAGTCATTATAAAAAACACTAAAAGTTTGCCTACCTCATCTGACTTGGTAGTGAACACCTGTAATCCCAGTGGCCCGAGAGGATCACAATTTCAAAGCCAGCCTCAGCAATTTAGCGATATGCTAAGCAACTTAGTAAGATTCTGCCTCAAAATAAAAAATTAAAAAAGGACTGGGAATGTGACTCAGTGGTTAAGTATACCTGGGTTCAATCCCTGGTCCCACCCCACCCCTCAAAAGTTTGCCTAGTTCTTTATCTGCTGTTTCTGGGAATTTGTCATAAGAAAGGAAAAACAAATTTTATTTTTTTATTTTTTACTTGGATACTGGGGATTGAACCCTAGGGATACTTACCACTTAGCCATATCTCCAGTCCTTTTTTTTTGTTAGAGGGATAGGGTGAGAGAGAGAATCAATTTTTATTTATTCATCTGGGCTTTGTTTCTCCAACATTTAGTTGTATATGTAGTGCTGGGGTTTGAACCCAGGTGCCAGGCAAGTGCTCCAACTGCTAAGCCACCACTCTAGCCCCTCCCCAGTCCTTTTTTATTTTATTTTGTTCATTTATTTAATTTTTGAGACAGTGTCTGCTAAGTTGCTAAGGGTCTTACTAAGTTGTGAGGCTGCACTGAAACTTGTGGTCCTCCTGCCACAGTCTCCCTGGTTGCTTGAATTAAAAGCTTGTACCACTGCTGCATTCAGCAAAAAAGGAATCTTGAGATGTGCATAATGATTTCTGACTTTTAATTTTAATTGTCTCCTTTCTTACTAGAGTATTTTTATTTGCAAAAAAGAAAATGTTCTATTAACATGTATTTGATTTGGCAGCCAACAAGTCTCATTTTCTGACCTTGCCTTGCTACCTTTGAGTAAACAACAAGAGAAGAAAAAGATAAGAAAAGGCATTTATTGATACTACAGTGTAGTGATTGCTTCCTCTGGCACATCCTGCAATGGTGTCCTCTTTCTCCTCCCACCCTCAGGATCATGTGGCCCTGGAAGCATTCCTACCTCTGGAGGCCTGCCCTAGGGTCTCTGACCCCAGCTGTGGCCTTGGTTCTTTGGGGATAAAGCAAGTTTAGAAGCAGGGGATGAAGTGATAGGGATAGGGGGTTTAGGGGAAGGAGGGTTTCTATCTTGTTGAGGGTTGGACAGAATCTGTCCTAGGGAGGCAAAGCTGCCAGAGTAAAAAGTCTGGCTAGGTTCCAATCAGAAGAAGGGTCATTCCACACTAGAAGGAATTCTCACCTGTTGAGGTTGAGTACAAAGATTTAATTAATAAGGATTGTCTTTTTAAAAAAAATTTTTTTTAAAGAGAGAAGGACAGTGTGGGTGTGGGTGTGTGTGTGTGAGAGAGGGAATATCAATCTTTATTGAGTTTTTCACATGACTTTTGTTGCTCTGACACTTAGTTGTGTATGTGGGTGCTGGGGTTTGAACCCATGTACTTGCGCATGCTTGGCAAGCACTATAACCATCCAGCTACCGCTCCCGCCCAAGGATTGTCTTCTTATAATAATAAAATGTTATGAATAAGCCAAATCATAAGCTAACAGGTGAAGAATACAAAAATATAGCAATTGATATCTCTAATATAGTAAATGAAAAAAGCATAATTTTATAAAAATTGCATATTAGTTATGTAATCAATATTATTGTCTCATTCCTAGCTTCCCTTTATACCCTCCTTGTAAGTTTCTAGCTCTGGGTAAATTCCATTCTATACATTCTTTTCTTCTTTAAATCAATTTTATTTAAATTTTTTCTCTTGAGTTTTGTTTTTCCAACACATAGTTTTGTATGTGGTGCTGGGGTTCAAACCTGGGTCCTCATGCATGCCAGCCAAGTGCTGTACCACTGAGCCATCGCATCAGTCCCCATCTGTGCTTTCCTTCTTCCAACTCCAGAGCTGATTTTTTTTTCTAAGTTAAGGCATACAGCCATGCATTTGTTCTTCAATAGCTCCTTCTTGCTTTGCATTGCCGTTTTCCCACAGGGGTAGTTCCAAAGCCTGTGGTGCTGACATTCCTCTTTTTATCACAGAGACACCTAGACTTCTTTCCTTTCCCTTGACTGTACTTTATGATCTGCAGCCTTCATTTTGGTTCTCTTCATTATTTGAAAAATTCTATCTTGTAATTATACATGAATAAGTCTTATTTCTTGTGAAATCTTTGTGCATGGGGATTATTCTAGTTCATTTTTGTGTTCCCGTATTTGAAATTATTCCAGATGATCATGAACAATTGGTAGTCTCGTGATAGTTCATACAAGGTAGAGCTATGTATTTTCCAAGATGCTGTCTACAAGTTTCTTTTTTTTCTTTCAAATTTAGAAGCATATTGAGCAATTGAAACCCCAGAAAATTGCTGTTCATGATCATATTTTATTTATTTATTTATTTATTTATTTTTAAGGAGAGAGGGACTGAGAGAGAGAGAAAGAGAGAAACATTTTTATTTAGTTTTTCATGTGGCCTTTGTTGCTCAAACACTTGGTTGTGTACGTGGTGCTGGGGTTTGAACTCGTGTACTCATGCATGCTGGGCAAGCGCCATGACCGCCAAGCCACTGCTCCAGCCCCTATTGTCATATTTTAAAAACAGATTTCCATTGTCATTTTAATATTGGATGGTTTCTGTTTGAAGCAATAAGAATCAACTTTAGGGGCTGGAGCTGTGGTTTGGCAGTTATGGCGCTTGCTTGACATACACAAGACGCAAGTTCCAACCCAGCACCACGTACACAACAATGTCTCAGAGCAATGAAAGTCACATGAAAACCAAATTTTTTAAAAAAATTGTTTCTCTCTGTCTCTCTCTCGCTGTCCCTCTCTCTTAAAAAAAAAAAAAAATCAACTTTAGTGCCAGATGTGGTGGTGCACACCTGTAATCCCAGTAACTTGGACAGCCGGGGTAGGAGGATCAAAATTTTAAGATTAGCCTCAGCAACTTAGTGAGACTGTCTCCAAAAAATGTCTAAAAAATAAAGGACTGATGATGAGACTCAGTGACTAAGTGTCTCAGGGTCTAATCCCTGGTACAAAAAAAAATTAGTAATTGATTTCAGATGCATTATTTCTGTGTTTACTATATTCTTTAGTATAGTATTCCTTTGTATGTATTTGAATGTCATTGGTGGTAGAATTTGACCTATTCCTAGTTTAATAGTGTTTTCCATCTAAGGATTTTAAATTTAGGTGTGTAAGAGTTACTAATGGCACTTAAGATAGTGGGAAAATTGTTTGAAATCATTTTCTGTAAAATCATTTTTAATTTATTTTTTTCATCTGGCCTTCATTTCTCAGACACTAAGTTGTGTATGTAGTGCTGGGGTTTGAACTGGCCCTGTGTATCCCAGCCAAGTGCTGTACCACTGAGCCACTGCTCCAGCCCCTGTTTGAAATAATTTTAAACATAGTCTAACAATAGAAAACTAATTTGCATTTCGTTGTGTTAGGTAAGAATACAATGATAGATACAACCTGACTTTTGCTGTTGAGCAAGTATTTCATAAATATATTTATAGAATTGAGTATTATAGAATAGATTTGTTTAAGCACATATACTTAATAATTAGGGTAAAAAAAATCCTATGAATAACTTTTCTTTTTCCTCCCCCTTTTTAGGCCTCGTTGCTCCGATTTCAGAGTACCCTGGTAATAGCTGAGCATGCAAATGACTCCCTAGCACCTATTACCTTAAATACCATCACTGCAGCCAAAAGTCTTGGAGGTGAAGTGTCCTGCTTAGTAGCTGGAACCAAATGTGACAAGGTGAGAAATTTTAAAGGTCAGCCATAGCAAATATAATCTCCATCAAGAGACAAGGAAAGATGGCAACAGAGAATTATGCTGAGGACTATAACCCAAACTGGGCTGTAATCCTCATTAAATGGCTGGTGTCACAACCATTACTGTGTATGAAAAAGGAACTAAGAGGTTTGCTCACTAAGCGTTTTATCTTTTGAAATGAGGTAGAATACTTGATTTAGTTGCACTGGCATCATCATGTGCCATCAGGTACCAAGTGGAATGATAATATTTGAGTGGCCTTGGAGGTTAATAGCCAATCCTTTTTTGTGTTAATGAATATACTTGCTAATGCTTCTAATTCCTGAAAGTGGTAAATCTGGAAAAAGTATCCCGGGTGTTAATTTTTAATTGGTGGGAGAATTCAAACGTGAGTATTATTTGTACCAAATTATAGCTGGTATTAAAAGATATTCTTGTTGTCAAATAACACAATGAAAGCTTTGAAAAAGAACCTCAGGAAAGGTGCTATAATGTGAGCTGCAGGGTCTGTGCCACTGGACTGTTGCATCGATGAGTACTTCAGTTATGCATTTCAAGTCCTCTTATACCCTCAAGGAGTAACCAAGTGGATAGTTGGGGGTTTGAACCTCATTCAAGAGTAAATCTGGACAGAGTATGTTTCTTTCAGAGGATTTTATTTTTTACTAAATTATTGAAGTAGGGCATGTGATAATTCAGGTTTTGAATGCTAGTGTAACTTCTGATTCCTTATGTGAAATTGGTATTTTAAAAGAATATATTCTGGGGCTGGAGTAGTGACTCTGTGGTTATGGCGCTTGCCTGGCATGCGCGAGGACCCAAGTTCAAACCCCAGCACCACGTACGCAACGAAGGCCACATCAAAAATTAAATAAAATTGATTCTCTCTCTCTCTCTCACTGTCCCTCTGTCTTAAAAAAAAAGAAAAAAAAATATATGCATATATATGTGTATATGTGTATATATGTGTGTATATATGTATATATGTGTGTATGTATATGTGTATATGTGTATATGTATGTATATATGTGTATATATGTGTGTATGTATATGTGTATATGTATGTATATATGTGTATATGTATGTATATATGTGTATGTGTGTATATATGTATATATATGCATATATGTGTATATGTGTATGTATATATGTGTATGTGTGTATATATGTATATATGTGTATATGTGTATATATGTGTGTATATGTGTATATATGTGTATATATGTGGTGTGTATATGTGTATATATGTATATATGTGTATATGTATGTATATATGTGTATGTGTGTATATATGTATATATATGCATATATGTGTATATGTGTATGTATAAATGTGTATATGTGTGTATATATGTATAAATGTGTATATGTGTGTATATATGTGTATATGTGTATATATGTGTATATATGTGTGTATGTATGTGTATATGTGTATATATGTGTGTGTGTGAATATATATGTATATATGCATTTGGCAGGTTTAGGGTTAATGTGAATTTCTTTACCTGATTCCTATGAACAGTTATTGAATTCTATATAGTTGATATTAGCCACAATGTTTGACAATATGGCCAAACTAGCTCTTTTTGTTTACTCAATTTTCAGATATATACAAATTTTGGATTTGTTTTGCTCTGATATTAAACAACCATTCTAATATTACCTTAACAATATTAAAATGCTATCTGCTCAGTTAATAGTCTAAGCAGATTTCAGTTTTATACTCTTTTCTTTAGCTATTTATCCTAAACAGGAAGTGATTCTTTTGTGTAGTGCCAGAAGTTTTTACCAATAAAAGAAAGATATAGCATGGCTGTGCATGCCTGTAATCCCAATGACTCAGGAGGCTGAGGCAAGAGGATTACAAGTTCCAGACTAGCCTCAGCAATTTAGCAAGACTTGTCTCAAAATAAAACTAAAAAAGGGCTGGGGATGTAGTGCAGTGGTAGAGAACCTCTTGGTTGAATTCCTAATACCTGTCCCCACAACCCAAAAGAAAGATTTGATGGGAAAAAATCTGCCCCATTTTATATCTTAAGCTGCTGTATAGCTACTTTAGAATTAACTGGGTTTCTTTCTTTTTTATCTTTTGATTTTATTTTTCATGGAACAAAGGGGATTCGATAATCAGATTGTTAAATATCCAATAAAACCAATTTTGGGGTTTTTGTTTTATTGGTTCAACATTGTCTTACATAATGAAAGGGTTCTTTGGTTTACATTTATACATGCATATGTATTGACAGAGTAACTTAAACCTGATCCTGGTCTAGGATCTTCCCCGCTTTCCCCAGACCCTGATCTCATGTCTCCTTTGATTCCTCCAACTTAAAGATATAAATGACCACATACATGTATTTTAAACATTGAAATTACTAGATTTACGTGCCTGCCTGCCTGGGTGTATTGGACTTCTCATGGGAGTAAAGTGTACTCTACAGTATTGTTAACTGGGTTTCTTAATTGGAAATTCTTTTAAAGTTGGAGAAACTAATTACAGATGCATCCATAATAATAGGCTTCTGTGTACAAGACAATGTGCTGGTGAACACAGGTTCAGAGGATGTTCTTTCGCACTGCATTCTTTCTTCAGTGAGTATTGTTGAACCATTGGAGGTGGGTAAGAGGCACAGCCTTTTATGCCCACTCATCAGTGGATCAGTGACTCATCATGGAGGTAACAAGCAGACAGAAGACACTAATAGGACTGATGTGACTCTGATAAGCAGAAACCAGTTCTGCTGTATTAACTTAAAAAGGAGAATTCTGATTGCCTTCTGTACCAGAAAATCTGAGTGATCAAAAGCTTTCTTAAAACCTGTCCTGATTCCAAACACGAAAAATGAGAAATTAAAAAAGAAAATATTTTGGTTTTTTGTCATAGATAAATATATATATGTGGGCAGAAACTCAGTGGTTGACAGTGTATATAAGACTTTATCTGGGCTGGAGCAGTGGCTTAGCGGTTAGGGCGCTTGCCTGGCATGCATGAGTACGTGGGTTCAAACCCCAGCACCACGTACACAACCAAGTGTTTGAGCAACAAAGGCCACAGGAAAAACTAAATAAAATTGATTCTGTCTTTCTATCTCATGTCCTTCTCTTATTAAAAAAAAAAAGACTTTATCTGTTGTTGAGGGTCATTAATTTAATATCCAATAAGATTCAGTAAATTTTAAAATACCATGTTTAAGTTTTCTTTTTACCTAATTCTAAAATGCATTGGCTTTGTTGTTGAGAGAGAATCTCATTTTTAATGAACTTAAACTTGCATTGATCCAAAGAGCACAGTTTGCAATTAAATTTGAATAAAGAGCTATGTTGATTTTGGTTTATCAATTAGTACTTTTGTCTTTCAGTGCAGAATTTCCATTGAAATTCTTTGTTGAAAGTCTATATAGGTGAATCCTTAGATTAGTTGGCCTAAGATTTTCTTTGGTAAAGAGTTAAAAAATAGGGGCTGGAGCCATGACTCATCAGTTACAGCGCTTGCCTGGCATGCTTGAGGACATGGGTTCAAACCCCAGCACCACATATACAACAAAGTGTTGGAGCAACAGAGGCCACTTGAAAAGCTAAATGAAATTGATTCTCTCTCTCTTTCTCTCACTGTCCCTCTTTTTTTTTTCTTTTTTAAAAGAGTTAAAAAATAAAACCAACAACTTTTTGTTTTTATTCCTAAGTACCCATTTTGCTATTAGAAATTATTTTTGTAATTGACTATTAAAATTTTATGCTGTTGATGGTGCCTCTATTTGGATATTTCAGATAAATGGATGATTAGAAACTTATCTTTTATTCACAGGTGTCACAGGATCTCTGTAAAGTAGCAGGTGTAGCAAAAGTTCTGGTGGCTCAACATGATGCTTACAAAGGCCTCCTTCCAGGTGAGGTTTTGCACTGGAAAAGAGTGTCTGAATTATGCTTGATTATATGCATATGAAAATATTATGAAGTGTGTTTTATCAAATGTGTTTAACTCTCAGAGGAACTGACACCACTGATTTTGGCAACTCAGAAGCAATTCAATTACACACACATCTGTGCTGGAGCATCTGCCTTTGGAAAGGTGAGAAGACTGAGAATGTGGAGTCTAATGTCACTGCTCGACAGAGTTAGATTTCATTGAGCTAAAAATGCACAACAGATTTTGTTTAGATGGTTGATCCTGATTTATCCACGTTAATGGGGTATTTTACTAAAATTTATGCTTTCAAGATTTTGTCAAAATTTCTGTTAAAATGCCATTTCCAGATTTTCAAATTTTGTCACAAAGATCCTTTTATTCTTTCAAGATTTTGTCATATTAGAATGCCACTTCCCTGTTTTCAAGTTTTGCCTTGGAGAAGACTCTATTAAGGCTATTGTTAAATTATTTTTGTTTTAAAAGTGTTGAATTGTGTGTTTTGGGGGGGTGTTACTTATATTAGTAACTCATCTTTTTAATCTATTATTTATTTATTTATTTTGGTACTGGGAATTGAACCTAGGGGCTCTCAACCACTGAGCTACATCCCCTAAACCTTTTTATTTTTTATTTTGAGACAGGCTCTTGCTAAGTTGCTGAGGCTGGCCTTGAACTTGTGTTTCTCCTGCCTCAGCTTCCCAAATTGCTGGGATTGCAAGAGTGCACCACCACGACCAGCTCCATATTTTTTTATTGGTGCATTATAGTTGTATATAATGGTGGGATTTATTGTTACATATGTGTACATGCACACAATTTAACAATATAATTTGGCCAATATCATTCCCCATTATTTCCCCTTTCCTTCCCCTTCTCCCTCCTCTGGTCCCTTTCCTCTACTCTACTGATCTTCCTTTGATTTTTCATGAGTCATACTTCTTTATTCCTCTCTAATATGTGCATATGTGAGAAAACATGAACCTTGGCCTTCTGAGTGTGGGTTATTTTGCTTAGCATACTGGTCTCACATTCCATCTTTTTTCCTGCAGATGATGTAATTTCATTTTTCCTTAAGGTTAAGTAAAATTCCTTTGTGTATATAAACTACATTTTCCTTATCTGTTCATCTGTGGATGGACACCTAGGCTGTATTCCTATTAGTAACCTATCTTAAGAGATGGTTTACCTAGGTGACTGATGGGCATTTAGAAAGGTCAGTTGTAGAGGCTAGAGCCGTGGCTCAGCAATAGCGGCGCTTGCCTGGCTGCACAAGGATGCCTGTTCAAACCCCAACACTACATACACAACTAAGTGTTAGAGCAACAAAAACCACATGAAAACTAAATAAAATTGATTCTCTTTCTTTCTCTCTCATTGTCCTTCTCTCTTTAAGAAAAAAAAGAAAAAGGTAAAGAAAGGTCAGGCATGGTGGTGCATAACTGTAGTCCCAATAATCACAATTGCTCAGGAGGCTGAGGCAGAAGGATTGAAATTTCCAGGCCAGTCTAGGCAACATAGCAAGACATCTTCTTTTTTTTTTTTTTAAAGAAGTGTAAGGGGAGCATAAGAACAAGAATTCGATAATGGATCGTTCTTCTTATCTCTCTGGCTATGTATTATTATCCTAGCTCCCTTTTCTTTTACTCCATTATCTTTAAACTGTAGTTGTTAGTTTTCATTTTTACTTAAAAATAGTAAGTTGTACACAAATACATTCTTATTAGAAAGGGTACATATAGTACAGGAGTATGGAAAACAAGGTATAAAAGTCCCACCTTCCTTTTTTTTTTCCCTCAGTACCATGATTGAACCACTGAGCTACATTACGAGCCCATTTTATTTTGGAACAGGGGTCTCTGAATTATATAAGGCCTTGCTAAATAGTTGAGGCTCGTTAAAACTTGCGATCCTTCTGCCTCAGCCTTCCGAGCTACTGGGATTACAGACATGTGCCATCGCGCCCTGTGTGTCTAGAATAAGTTTTAACTTAGAGTATGTCATGAAAAAATGAACCCATAATGTGTGTCTCTCTCTCTCTCTCTCTTTTTTTTTTTTTAAAGAAAGGGACAGTGAGAGAGAAAGAATTTTTTTTAGTTTTTCATGTGGCTTTCGTTGTTTGAACATTTTGTTGTGTATGCCGTGCTGGGGTTTGAACTTGCGTACTCGCACATGCCAGTCAGGTGCCATAACCACTGAGCCACTGCTCCAGCCCCTGTTTTTTTTTTTTTTTTTAATGGCTGTATGACATACCATATTCAGCTAAGGCCAGTTAAATTTTTTCTCATCCTTTGCATTTACAAAGTTTGCTGCCTGGAAACATCCCTGTGCAATCATCTTTGAACGCATGCACTGGTTTTTATTTAGAATAGAGTTCTAGAAGTGAAATAAGTGAGTGTCAATGGCTATATATTTAAAATTTATTGATATATATATGTATATATTGTTTTGTTTTGTTTTTTTGCTTTTTTTTCAGGGCTGAGGATTGAACTCGGGACCTTGCGCATGCTAGGCAAGCGCTCTGCCACTGAGCTAAACCCCCAACACCCTGATATATATATTTAAGTTGCCAAAACTTGCTATTATAAAACACTCCTCCTGCCCCTATGTGATGGGTGAAAAGATCTTTGTGAGCCATTCTGTCTCTGAGACTATTATTTGTGTACTGGATGATTTAAACAACTTCATAAGTCTTGAGTTTCTATGGTGACAATTTATGTACAAAATAGTGAGACAAAGGGTATTTGTTGTGTCTTATTAGCTAGATTTAGTACTCTGGCCTTGACTACCATTTGTAAACAGATGGGAGTTTTGAGGATAAGGATCACATAATAGAAGTGCTACTGCAGCCTGGGCTTGGAAAGATTAAAGTGTCCATCAGAAGAATCTAAATAGATCTATGACAGTCCTTTACCAACTATGTTAGTTAGCTTTCTGTTGCTGTAACAAAATACCTGAGACTATCAACTTAAAAGAAGGACTGATTTATTTTGACTCATGGTTTCAGAGGTGTCAGTCCATGGTTGTTGGTCCTGTCCCTTTGGGCCTGTGGTGAGACTGAGCATTATTGTGAGGAGCACACCATGGGACAGAACTACTTACCTTGTAATGGCTAGAATGCAAAAAGAGGAAGAGAAAGATAAGGGGTTCCAGTATCTCTTTCAAGGACATACCACCAATTTCCTCTTAAAGTTTCCCCCACCTTACACAGGCTGATGACCAAGACACATGGCCTTTGGGGGACATTTTAAGATAAAACTATAACACCAATTATGACTTTAAGATAATACACTTTTATTTATATTGGTATGCTAGAATTTTTTAAATCTCTTTTTTTGTTGTTGTTTATGATAAAAACACAATGGTGGTTCTTGCTTTTTCTTCTTAGAAGCCATGTGGTTAAATCTATACTACCAAAAGGTAATGTCCTTTTTTTTTTTTTTAAATAGATATAGTTTTATCTGTGTTCTATCTGTTCTCAGGAATTTAGATGGCAAACAGACCCAGCAAAACATGCCTTTAAGCACCAGGATAATTTTTTTGTTAAACAAAGGATAATGAAAGTAAAAAAGATATTACACTTAAAGCATGTAAGAAAGTTCTAAAACTTCAAATGACATATAGTCTGTAACAAAATTTGTAAGAGAATCTGCTCAGCCAAATGGAAATATTCCAGTAGTAGTTTTTGGACAGTTAAAGAAGATGATTCAGAAGAAAAGTTACTTACTGAAGCAAGCTTTAAATACTGACAGATCTGGCTTGTTTTAAAAGTAGGTATCTTTCTAGTCCCATTGAGTGCACACCTGTAATCCCAGTGGTTTGGGAGACTGGGGTAGGAGGATCACAAGTTTAAAGCTGGCCTCAGCAATTTAGTGAAGCCCTAAGCAATTTAGCCAGACCCTGTCTCAAAATAAAATATAAAAAGGACTAGACATGTGGCTCCATGGTTAAGCACCCCTGGTTTCAATCCCCAGTAACAAAAAAATAAAATAAAATAAAAAAATAAAAAGTAGGTATCTTCTAAAGCCTTTTATTTAAGCCAGAGGATGTGGTAGCACATGCTTGTAATCCTAATGGCTTGGGAGGCTGAGGCAGGAGGATTGCAAGTTCAAAGCTAGCCTTAGCAACTTAGCAAGACCCTGTCTCTAAATAAATAAATGAATGAATTGGGATGTGTCTCAGTGATTAAGAGCCCCTAGGTTCAGTTCTGGGTACTTCTTCCCCCTAAATAAATAAATAAATAAATAAGTAAATCAATCCTTTTATTTAACCAAATTAGCACTATATTTAATGGCATTTTGCTTTCCAAACTTTTTTTCCTGTGAGATCTAAAGTTTTTCTTATTGTGATTTTACGAACTATGGTATTTTTCAGTAGTGCTTTTTTTTTCAGTTGTAAGATTAACATATTCGTAATGATAAAGTGGAAATTAGAAAATTTCTCATGTTGGTAAAATAGAAGAAGGGAAATTAACTCAGTCTGTCAAACCTTGTTAGCATCAGCTTATAGAGAACCACTTAATAGACACGAAATAGGGACACAAGAGAAATATAAGAAACAAGCCCTGTAAATCTAGTTGAGGGTAATACAACCTGTATTTAAAAAATTATTTTAAAGCAAAATGCATGTTAGTGCCACTTACTATAGCATAATTACACACATATGCAGGGGGATGCAAAATAAATAAGTAATAACAGGATAGTACTGGAGAATTATTAGAGAACAGAGACGAGCTCAAATGATGTTGGATCAAGATTATGCCTATCCCATGCAGTGATGTTGGATCAAGATTATGCCTACTTCATGCAGTATTATACAAATTTCAGGAGTAAGGAATAAAGAATTTGTGGGAATCGATATAGAATTTAGCTTTTCTATTTGTATAATCAAATGCAACATTTCACTTTTTTAAAAACCACATTACACAACAGAACCTTGAATCCAGAAAGTACTGGATTCAGTCTTTCGACTTCTGTTATAGAGCTTTAGAGATATAGAACTTTACACTAGCAGTGTAGAGATTCTCTTCCCTTGTTATGAGATGAGGAAACTGAGACCTGGGGAGATTGTGACTTTCCCATGGATCCTAGCCAGTGAGAGAAAAGTTAAGAGTATGAATCAATTCCAGGGATGTTACATGCATATACTTTTATTTATGTTGCTTTTTTTGTACATAATACACAGATCAATTTTGATCTATTTATGCAATAATAATTTCAATGAAAGGCAAAATGTCTGCTGAAATATTTTCTTTCATATTCATTAGTAACTATATACAAGTATAATCTTTTCTAGTATTTGAGAATTTTACTCTTCTGATTTTTTTATCTTATCTAAATTCAGTGATCCATAACTGTCATACTTTGTAACTGATATTTATTAAAGCAAATCTCATTATTCAACATATTGAATTAAGGCGGCTTATTTCTACAAAATGCGTAAAACTCCAGTGAAAGTAATGGTAAGCAGTCATTGATTTGAAAGTCTTCCCAAAAAGCTGCACTTGACAATGTAGTATGTCTAAAGATGCTTGTGAAACATGAAATATTTGAATTAAAATTTCTACTGCATATGGATTTGGATGATGTCATTGCTTATAGTTTATAGTCATTCACTATATGTATATGTGTAACTCACAGCTTGTTTTTCTTTTAGAACCTTTTGCCTAGAATAGCAGCCAAACTGGATGTTGCCCCAATTTCTGACATCATTGCCATCAAGTCACCTGACACATTTGTGAGAACTATTTATGCAGGTGAGTTTCCAAGGAAGATAATTAATCAACATGTTAAATTTTAGTAAAAAAGTATGAATAAATCTTGAAGATAGGAGTTGAAAACCATATCCTTGCTTTAAATGGACCATCTCTTAGTCTAGAATTGCTGCTATTCCATGAGATGGCATTTTCTCTGAAAGATCCTAGTATTTTCCTGCCTGGTCATTCAGTTTGCGGAGTTAGATTTTTTTTTTTTCCCAGTAGTCAATAAGAATTTGATTCACTTTATTTTATAAGTGGCATCTGGGAATGCAAACTTTTTAAAATAGTATTTTCGATTTTTGCTTTTCCTATTCCATTTCCATGTGTATTAAGAAATTTATTTCAGTATCTCTTTAGTTAATTGATCTTTTACTAAGCACTAAGCATCCTGGTCTGTAGTGGGGTTGGGCCACTCTAGTGGGGCAGTGAACTCTGTTACATCTGATTAAAGTTGAATGTTTCAGTATAAATGGCCAATTCTCAAATCAAACCTTTCATCTTCAGTAACATTTGAGGGGAAATATTTGAACATAGTTTAGTTGACTCTTACTGTGATTGTTAATAAGAATAGTCTTAAATCCTTTTAAAATCTTGTCCCATCTGAACTTGTTCTTTATGTCCTATCTTGTTTTTCATATATATCTTCCTTTAGTAGCACGGTAGTTACCATATCGTTAAGTTGTTGCAGCTCATATTTTTAAGTTACTGATTATTTTAAGAGAAAGAAGCTTTGTTCAATATTCTTTTTTTTTTGTTCTTAGTGTGGCTTTGTGTTCTTAGTGTTCAGTATTTCTTATTTTTAGTGTGGCTGTTCCACTGTCTTGCTTCAGGTGTATTAACACCTGTCCTGTTTTAAAAGACATGGGGAACTCTACAGATATCCACTGATATATTTCTTTACTCTTTTTCGTTTGTGTGTTTTGGAGACAGGGTCTTACTAAGTTGCTAAACAAGGTCCTTGCTAAGTTCCAGAGACTGGCCTTGAACTTGCAATCCTCCTGCCTTGCCCTCCCAAATCATTGGGATTACAGGTGTGCACCACAGTGCCCAGTATTTCTTCACTCTGATAATCCTCTTTTTTTTTTCTATTCTTAATAGAGGTAGAAAACAATTGGTCCATATGTATTTCTTGTCTTTTCTTTGCAAATTATGAGCCTAGAAGAAATATTTGTTTTGTACCTTTTGTAGTTGCTTTTCAAAAATAAATTGTGTTTCAGGAAATGCTTTATGTACAGTGAAGTGTGATGAAAAGGTGAAGGTGTTTTCTGTCCGAGGAACATCTTTTGAAGCTGCAGCAACAACTGGAGGTAGTGCCAGTTCAGAAAAGGGTGAGTATTCTTCCCGCCGCCCCCCCCACCCCCAGCTCTGGGAATTGAATCCAGGGCCTGAGACACAGTAGGCAGCCATTCTGCCATTTACCTACATTTCTATCCCCATTTGGAGCTGTTCAATTGTTTTTTTTTTTTTTTTAAGAGAGAGGGACAGTGAGAAAGACAGAGAAAGAGAGGAACAACTTTATTTAGTTTTTCACATGGCCTTAGCTGCTCCAACACTCGGTTGTGTACGTGGTGCTGGGGTTTGAACCCGGGTCCCCGCGCTTGCCAGACAAGCGCCGAAACCACTGAGCCACCGCGCCAGCCCCCTGTTCAATTGTTTTTGTTTGTTTGTTTGTTTCACTGGGTGTTATTTTCTCCCCTTGTTTTTTAGTAGATTCTATTAGCATGAGAGATGACTTCTAGTTCAATTTCTAATGCAGAGTACTTGAAAGTTCAATTTAAATGATGTTCCCAAGGGTACACAAAAATAAGAAGCAATTTTAATATATATCTTTTTCACATCATATTTGATACTCGGACAGTTGCTTTGGTGAGAGAGACAGACAGACTGACCATTAAGATTAATCTGTTACATTGATGTTAAGACTTTTTACTTTCTTATCACTGTTTATTATATTTGAATGATTCAATATAATAGAAAAATATAATAATGGCAAATATATAGAGGGTATTGCATTTTGTCATAGATAGCATCTTATTTGAACCCCACAGAGTGATTTTTTTTTTTAGATTAACTCAGAGAATTACATGATTTCTCTTACTAATGAGGCAAAGACTGGAATATTATTCCCTTACATCTTTCCATAATCAAATAAAATGAAATTAAGAGCACAGAGAAATCATAGTAACTAATAAACTTAAATTTTATGGAATTATATATTTGTCTTAAGAATAATTATTTTGGAACTTGAAATCAAAGTCAGTTTTTAAAATTATGCATATCAATGTGTGTAGCATCAGATACTTCACCAGTGGGAATATCAGAGTGGCTTGACCAGAAATTAACAAAAAGTGATCGACCAGAGCTAACCGGTGCTAAAGTAGTGGTATCTGGTGGTAAGTACAATGTAATTTTAAAAGATGACTAAACTTTACAATGTTTTGATTTTTTAAATAATTTATTTTAAAGGAGAGTAGTGGGTTTTTTTTTTCCCTACAAATGTAAGACGTTGGTAAATTGCAAATATTCCCATTTTATCAATTGGGAAAATGAAACTGAGCTTAACACGCAATTTGGATTCTCTGTTGCATATCTGTGTCACTGGCACCAGGGGGAGCATGGTACAAATCTCATCTCCATAACTTTGCCAGTTAACATCTTTGTCTTACTGACCGGCTCCCATGTTATTCTGCAGTGTATGATTGGCTTCTGAATCATAGAAGAATTGTTAGACTCCAGGATTGTCTTGCATATAATGCCCCTCCTTCATTCTTCTTTCAGTGACTTCTAGGGTTGTCTAGGTCTCTGTTGATAACATTCTGAAAATTTCTTCATATTTAATATCACAACTGTTAATATTGCACAAGATTTGCTTTTTCAAATATTTTTAAAGATATATTTGACTTCTTTATTCACTTGATTATTTAGGAAATGTTTATGAAGTATCTGTTCTATGACAGGCCTGTGACAAAGTCTTGAAGAAACAAAAATGACAAGGCAAAAATCTTCTCACTATCAGGGAGTCTAAAGTGTAGTGGAATAACTTCCACTCAGATAGCTTCATTCAGCCAGAAAATATTTATTGAATACTACACATTGAATTTTGCCAAATACTATAGATATAGCGGTGACATAGACGGATCCGGAACCCGCATTTAAAGAGTTTTCATTCTAGCATGAAAAACAGATATTAGAAATTATTTTATCACTTAACTAGCTAATTAGTTACATAGCATTGAATACTTTGTTAGAGAAGTATAGCAGTATCATAGAAGTCAGAAAAGGTTTTATGGGGGAGATGGTTTGCTAAACATTGCAGTTGTATAATATGAAAATTTATCAGGTATGCAAAATAGCAATGTTTTTATAGAATGGAGTTTGTATAGACTTAATTTATTTTTTCCTCTTTTTAAAAATGAGGTCGGGGTTTGAAGAGTGGAGAGAATTTTAAGCTGCTGTATGACTTGGCAGATCAACTGCATGCTGCAGGTAAAGTTACTTTCCTTAGTAGAAAGATGCTGCTTTTTCTTGGCAACATTTTTCTTCATTGTTCATTTATGTAAGAGTGACTCAAAGCTGCAGACTATTCTACATTCTGGGTTTCAATTTTTCTTTCTGAAGTAGTTTTTCATAGGCCTTCCAATAAATGATATAGCTTTCAGTGATACGGGAGTGTCCTTGTACTTTTATTCTTATATTTGCCAAATCTTACTAGTTTATTTTTCACTTTTTTTTTTTTAAAGCGAGAGGGACAGTGTGAGAGAGAGAGAATCAATTTTTATTTAGTTTTGCATGTGGCCTTCATTGCTCTGAGACTTCATTGTGTACGTGGTGCTGGGGTTTGAACTTGCGTACTCGCTCATGCCGGGCAAGCGCTGCAACTGCCGAGCCACCGCTCTAGCCATATTTTTCACTTTTAAAATGGCCTCTTTGTTGCCTGCTACAGATTCAGAAATGTCCAGATTTTTATCTGTTTGGTGATCTAATATACAAATAGAAATGCATTTCAAGTTGTTTCAGAATTAATATTAATTGTTTACAGAGAAGATACCTATTAAAAGTACATCAATGAGGGGCTGGAGTGGTGGCTCAGCGGTTATGGTTCTTCCCTGGCAAGAGCAAGGATACTGGTTTGAACCCCAGCACCACATATATAAGTTGATTTTCTTTCTCTCTCTCCCTCCCC